>JBBGZY010000012.1:10785000-11010625 GCA_037952925.1 Lithobates clamitans | reverse complement strand
ACCCTTCCCTCCACCCCAGCAGAGGCTGATGAGGAGCAAGCTGGGTCTTCCATCCTGGATGAACCGGATATGACCATCTGGAGTCAGGTAAATTATTTTAACAAATATTTACTGTACTAATATTAATGATGTTAACTGGATGTTATAATTGTCTCAAATAATTTAGCACTCCAAATTGTGTATACATATCAAATGATAGTAGTGACTAAATATGTTTGGCACCTGCTTGAAATAATTAGGGTGTCTGATTAGACTCTTTTATTAAAGAGATGTATTCACATTGAATTTGCTAGTCATGAGAAGCAAACTGTGTGTCATTGATGAACCCAAAAAAAGAAACTAAAACTATTGTCCTTTTTTTATACACAGGATGAGTCCATCCAGGAGGAATGTGGGGAAAGTGGCAGGCAGGAGGAGACCGGGCCCATGGACAGCCTGGAGGAGGCCGGATTCACCATCATCCTGGAGGAGGCTGGGCCCAGTGTCAGGCAGGAGGTGGCTGCTCCCAGTGAGGTGGCTGGGCCAAGTGAGGTGGCTGGGCCAAGTGAGGTGGCTGGGCCCAGTAGGAGCCTCACCCAATCCCAAGTGCCTCCCCTCCACCTTCCCAAAAAAAGGGCCAAGAAGGGGATGGTCACACAGGACGCGTCCCTGCGCCTCATGCAACAGGCCACCCGTTTTTTAACAAGCCCCCCCGAAGCGGAAGAAGCCTATGGCTGCTACTTAGCCAGCAGGCTTCTTCAGATGGATTGGGAGCAGCGCCTCATTTGTGAGCGCCTATTTGGGGAAACAATCCATAAGGGGCTGCAGGGCACGCTAACCAAAAACACCCAACTACATGAGGCAGCCCCCCCCCCTCCTCCTCCTCCTCCTCCTCCTCCTCCTCCTCCTCCTCCTCCTCCTGCCACAACTGAAACACCAGAGCCACAGCCTCAAAAGAAGGCTACAGGGAAGGCTACAGGGAAGGCTGCAGGGAAGGCTGCAGGGCAGCGTGGAGGAAAGGCTGCAGGGAAGAGAAGAAAGTGATGACCTGGGTTCAGTCTGGTCTGACAGAAGACGCAGGCTGTTGTAGGACCACAGTCTGGGGACATCTAGATCATCTGCTGGTGCTGTTGATCTCTGGGATTCTTGGACCAGATTGTGCTCCCTCTTATATGGACTCCTCAAGATCCCAATTTTCTTGTACACCGACTTTTTCCAGCGTTGACTTCCTCTTTATTTTATTTTGACCATGAATAAATGGATCTTTTTTGAGTTTAGCAAAAGACTTTTATGTGTTTTCTTTTAAATCATTGATTTTACACACAATGTTAAATTAACAAGGGACAACAATCTCATTGAGTTTTAAAAAAACACAACAAAAATACATTACTAATGTTAAGAATGTTCAAGTGGTAAGTCTTGAAAAAAAAAAATATACATAAACAAAAACGGTGCTTTGGGTTAACTTTATCTAAAAATTAAAAAAATAATCACTAGAAAAAAAAAAAAAAAGAATAATGGGTTCTTTGTGGTAACTTTACAAACCTAAAAAAAAAAAAAAAAAAAAGGGAAAAAGTATTATTAGTATGGAAACATTGTTTATAAAAAGCATACTATATCATTCATGAGATCAAAGAGAAAAAGAATTCAGAAATCAGTTTGGGAGAACTCTGATTATGAACAGCAAAACACCTTCGTTCTTTAGAGCATTCGTAAAGAAGAAATAAAATGCGCTGCATTCAACGATCACAGATTTTGCAGCGTGATGAATGTGCTACCTACAATACGAACACTAGTTTTACTAGACCGAGTGCTTCCGTTTAGTTTTTGCTGATGAGCATGCGTCGTTTTTTTGTCCGTAGGACTAGCATACAGACGAGCGGACTTCGGGGTCCGTCGTAGTTACGACGTAAAGATTTGAAGCATGTTTCAAATCTAAAGTACGTCGGATTTGAGGCTAAAAAAAGTACGTTGAAAGTCCGAAGCAGCCCACACACGATCGGATTACCAGCCAGCTTTAGTCCGTCAGCGTCCGTTGGACTTTTGTAGACGAAAAGTCCGACCGTGTGTACGCGGCATTACTTTTGTTGGGCACAGGAACTGTCCCTGCTGTTAAATATTATTTCAAAAATTGCAATTACATGCCCCTGTTAAACAGGGGCAGAAACATTGGGCCTTAGGTGTTGGTGGTGCCAGAATACTGTAACCCCTCACAGTTACTGGATGCAGGAACGGTCCCTGCTGTAAAATATTATTTCAGAGGCTGCTTGCCCTCTTTTAGTGGCCTGTGAGCGTCTGCCTCTCCTTGAAGGCCTTCCAGACATGATGGGTATTTTTTTTTTACACCACACTACACTGTATTATATACTGTGTATACCGCCTGAAGAGTATTTGAAACTGTACACACTGTATTATATAGTGTGTACACCGCCTGCACTGTACACTGTTTACACTGTATATATAGGCTATGCTGAATTCATAGTATATAGAGTTTACACTGTTTATATAGGCTACGCTGAATGCAGAGTATATATATATATATATATATATATATAATATATATATATATATATACACTAGTCTAACTGTATATATGTATCAGATACACTGCCACTAACTAAACAACCTGCCTGCCTAATCTAGCTCAATCTCTCTATCTCTTTCCTCTATAACATACTATACGGATGCTGTGTAGGCACTGTGTGGGGCATGGGATGAGCCCCCTGAGCAATGATGCCTTTGGCCAATGGCTCTCGCTGAGGATCGTGCTATGATTGGCCAAAGCATGTAGGTCGGGCGTGGCCAGTCATCATACAGCAATGCACTGTGGTCTTGCAGTGCATTATGGGGCACTCGAATTTGCAGCTAACGCCCCATACTTACGTTCGACTCGAACCCGAAGCTCATCCCTAGTCATTAAACATAAAATTAACATAACATTTGGGTGAACAACAATATTCCTTTCATTCCCTATAGCTTTATCACTTGAATGGTGCAAATAGTTAAACACACTTTCTGTTTAGACAATCGCAATCAAATGCTCTGTCAAGGAATTCAAATTCAAATAAATATTTTACAAATGACACTTGAATTCTTTAACTGAATCACACCCATACATATTACATGCTTGTTTTTCTGGGGCAGTGACATGTTTTTAAACCAAGAACTCTTTGGCGTCTGATTTCTTTAAAGCATTTTTTCTGCATTACAATGTTTGCACTGAATATTTTATGCATATACTGTATATACAGAAAATAAGTTAAAAAATAAGTCAAATTCTAAGATTTTTCTATAGACATTTAACAGTGCGCACGTATGTAATATGTGAAAGTATACATGTTTATATTTATGTTGATAGCAAAAACAGAACTTTGGAGTCCAACTGAAATTATTTATTATTATAAGTAATTTTTTCATTTTGGATTAAATGGTGAGGGTTTAGAACACCTGCCAGGTTTTTATTGCTGTTTGCGTCCCCACCAGGGAGATTTGCCCTTTATATTTGTCCTAATGACCAATGTTACCAGGACAGAAAAAAGGAGGAAAAGAGGAAGAGGAAAAGCTACAATGTTGAGTTGTCACTGGAACAGAAATGGAGGCAACATTTTCCAGTGGGGACATCTGTGAGATGGCCTTCAATTAGTTCATTAGTAAGTATATTGGCAGCTTATAGAAGTCTACGCAGCTGACAAGCATGGGTGCAGTACTATGCTTGGCCATATGAGACAGACCAGGTCTGATCTGAGGTCTGCTTTTTATTAACCCTAGGTTGGGGAGGGCATGAGAGAGATGTATCTCATAATATCAGTTCTGCTTCATAACTTGCCAAAAGGATCTCCAGCCAATCTCCAGTTGGGCAGGGAGGTGGGGTTATGGGGGGGGGGGGGGGGTGGAAGACTCCTGAAAACAGCATTATGAGTCAACAAGTAATCTAAACTGCTTGTGCCTAGCCAAAGAAGAAATATCAAATTTAATCAGGTTTTGTATGAGGGTGAGTCAATAATTATCCGCACTCTATTTCTATAATTTATTAGAACAACAGTATAAAAACGTACAGTTACATATTTTTCTAAAATAGTCCCCTAACATCTCATTGCACTTGTTCCAGCATTCCACACGCTTGTACACATTGCCTTGAAAAAGTATTCATACCCCTTGAAAGTTTTCACATTGTGCCATGTTACAATCAAAAACGTAAATGTATTTTATTGGGATTTTATGCGATAGACCAACACAAAGTGGCACATAATTGTGAGGTGGAAGGAAAATGATAAATGTTTTTCAAAATTTTTTATAAATAAATATGTGAAAAGTGTGGCGTGCATTTGTATTCAGCCCCCTTTACTCTGATACCCCTAACAAAAATCTAGTGGAACCAATTGCCTTCAGAAGTCACCTAATTAGTAAATAGAGCAGGGGTCTTCAAACTATGGCCCTCCAGTTCAGGAATTACAATTCCCATCATGCCTAGCCATGTCTGTGAATGTCAGAGTTTTACAATGCCTCATGGGATGTGTAGCAGGGCCGATCCCAGACGGGGTGCACGGGGTGCAGTGCACCCCAGCGCCAGAGAGGTGGGGGCGCTGAAGTGCCAGAGTGCTCCCTTCCCTCCATCTCCTCCTCTTGTTTGTGTCCTGCTGCGGCGCCTCTCCGCTGGCGTTTGGTGTTCTCAGAAGAACGCGCCGCTGTATTCACTGCTCAAGCCCCTCCCTCCTTCAGCCAGCCGAAGATGAGAAGGGAGGCAGAGCGACTGGTCTCTGTGTGGAGAGAGACCAGCCGTGCAGTGAGTGATGTCGCGCGGGGAGGGGGGGAGCGGAGCGGTCCCGTGCTGTGCTGACACATTCTCCTCCTCTCTGTGTCTCTCACTCCTGCTGCCTGCTGTGTACTCTTCTGTTCTCCACCTGGGCGGCGCGGCTGCACACTGTCCTCTCCTCTCCAGCTGCTGCCCGGGTGTTTTTATGTACTGTACCCTAATGGAGGGGGGGTCTGTACTAATGGAGGAGGGGGGCTCTGTCCTGGGGGGTCTGTACTAATAGAGGGGGCTCTGTCCTGGGGGGTCTGTAGTAATGGAGGGGGGGCTCTGTCCCGGGGGTCTGTACTATTGGAGGGTGGTCTGTAGTAATGGAGGGGGGCTCTGTCCTGGGGGGTCTGTAGTAATGGAGGGGGGGCTCTGTCCTGGGGGGGTCTGTACTAATGTAGGGGGTCTGTACTAATGGAGGGGGGGTCCTGCCCTGGGGGGTCTGTACTATTGGAGGGGGGTCTGTCCTGGGGGGTCTGTAGTAATGGAGAGGTGGTCTGTCCTGGGGGTCTGTACTAATGGAGGGGTCTCTGTCCTGAGGGGTCTGTAGTAATGGAGGGGGGGCTCTGTCCTGGGGGGGTCTGTAGTAATGGAGGGGGTCTCTGTCCTGGGGGTTCTGTAGTAATGGAGGGGGGGCTCTGTCCTGGCAGGTCTGTACTAATGGAGGGGAGTCTGTACTAATGGAGGGGGGGTCCTGCCCTTGGGGGTCTGTACTATTGGAGGGGGTCTTTCCTGGGGGGTCTGTAGTAGTGGAGGGGTGGTCTGTCCTGGCGAGTCTATACTAATGGAGGGGTCTCTGTCCTGGGGGGTCTGTAGTAATGGAGGGGGGGCTCTGTCCTGGGGGGTCTGTACTATTGGAGGGGGGTCTGTCCTGGGGGGTCTGTAGTATTGGAGGGGCACTCTGTCCTGGGGGTCTGTACTAATGGAGGGGGGTCTTTCCTGGGGAGGTCTGTACGAATGAAGGAGGGGTCTGTCCTGGGGGGTCTGTACTAATGAAGGAGAGGTCTGTCCTGGGGGGTCTATACTAATGGAGGGGGGGTCCTGTCCTGGGGGGTCTGTACTAATTGAGGGGGTCTATCCTGGGGGTATGTACTAACAGAGGGGGGTCTTTCCTGGGGGGGTCTGTACTAATGAAGGAGGGGTCTGTCCTGGGGGATCTGTACTAATGGAGGGGGGTCTGTCCTGGGGGAGTCTGTACTAATGGAGGGGGGTTTTCCTGGGGGGGGTCTGTACTGAGTAAGGTCTGTACTGAGGGAGGGGTTTATACTTAGTGCGGGATCTGCACTGATGTAGGGGGGTCTATACTTAGTGGAGGGGGTTCTGTACTGAGGGGCGACTATAGTTGGTGGACGGGGGGGTGACCCCAACCCTAGTGATGCCAATGCAGCTGCGGGCTCTTCTTTCCCCCCTCCCTCTCCCCCCCTCCCTCTCCCTCTTGCGCAAGCTGCTGTACTAGTGAGCAGCGCTTACCAGCACAGTTTCCCACTATGTATCTTCCCCCGCCTTCATATACCCAGGGAAGAAACAGAATAGAAAAAGGAGCAGAGAAGAGGATTGTGGGACATGTAGTCCCGAGGACTGGCAGCCCCACTGTAACACAGAAACTGCAGCCCACACAGCATGCTCAGCTAAATGGGAGAGAGAGAGAGAGCCAGAAGCCCAGGAAAGCTTTCAGGGAAGTACACCCAGGACTCCAGAAGGAGAGGACAGTGCTGAGAGAACACTATCAGAGAGAGAACCCCGCTGACCTGCGCCACCAGAGGGAAAGCCACATAGCCTAGCGCCATCCCTGGCAGAGAAAGGAATGGAGTCCATTGCCGGAATATAGATCTGGGCTCTACCCAGCGGAGTCGCCACAGGCAATTCAGAGTGAGCTGACTCCTGATCAGAGGAACCATTGCTGTATCGCTGGGTCAGGTGAGAGGGCTGATCAGCCATTATCTACTAACGTTCATAGGAAATGCAGTCTCTGATCATCTCCTGTATTATGTCTGCAGTCTCTGATCATCTCTTGTACTATGTCTGCAGTCTCTGATCATCTCCTGTATTGTGTCTGCAGTCTCTGATCATCTCATGTACTATATCTGCAGTCTCTGACCATCTCCTGTACTATGTCTGCAGTCTCTGACCATCTCCTGTACTATGTCTGCAGTCTCTGACCATCTCCTGTACTATGTCTGCAGTCTCTGATCATCTCCTGTATTATGTCTGCAGTCTCTGATGATCTCCTGTAGTATGTCTGCAGTCTCGGATCATCTCCTGTAGTATGTCTGCAGTCTCTGATCATCTCCTGTAGTATGTCTGCAGTCTCTGATCATCTCCTGTACTATGTCTGCAGTCTCTGATCATCTCTCGTACGATATCTGCAGTCTCTGATCATCTCTTATATTCCTTCTGCAGTCTCTGATCATCTCCTATACTATGTCTGCAGTCTCTGATCATCTCTTAAATCCTGTCTGCAGTCTCTGATCATCTCCTGTACCATGTCTGCAGTCCCTGATCATCTCCTGTACTATGTCTGCAGTCTCTGATCATCTCTTAAATGCTGTCTGCAGTCTCTGATCATCTCCTGTACTATGTCTGCAGTCTCTGATCATCTCCTGTACTATGTCTGCAGTCTCTGATCATCTCTTAAATGCTGTCTGCAGTCTCTGATCATCTCCTGTACTATGTCTGCAGTCTCTGACCATCTCCTGTAGTATGTCTGCAGTCTCTGATCATCTCCTGTACTATGTCTGCAGTCTCTGATCATCTCCTGTACTATGTCTGCAGTCTCTGATCATCTCCTGTATTATGTCTGCAGTCTCTGATCATCTCCTGTATTATGTCTGCAGTCTCTGATCATCTCCTGTACTATGTCTGCAGTCTCTGATCATCTCCTGTACTATGTCTGCCGTCTCTGATCATCTCCTGTACTATGTCTGCAGTCTCTGATCATCTCCTGTAGTATGTCTGCAGTCTCTGATCATCTCCTTTACTGTGTCTGCGGTCTCTGATCATCTCCTGTACTGTGTCTGCAATCTCTGATCATCTCCTGTAGTATGTCTGCAGTCTCTGACCATCTCCTGTACTGTGTCTGCAGTCTCTGATCATCTCCTGTACTGTGTCTGTAGTCTCTGATCATCTCCTGTACCATGTCTGCAGTCTCTGACCATCTCCTGTACTATGTCTGCAGTCTCTGATAATCTCCTGTACTATGTCTGCAGTCTCTGATCATCTCCTGTATTATGTCTGCAGGCTCTGATCATCTCCTGTACTATGTCTGCAGTCTCTGACCATCTCCTGTACTATGTATGCAGTCTCTGATCATCTCCTGTACTATGTCTGCAGTCTCTGATCATCTCCTGTATTATGTCTGCAGTCTCCGATCATCTCCTGTATTATGTCTGCAGTCTCTGATCATCTCCTGTATTATGTCTGCAGTCTCTGATCATCTCCTGTACTATGTCTGCAGTCTCTGATCATCTCCTGTAGTATGTCTGCAGTCTCTGATCATCTCCTGTAGTATGTCTGCAGTCTCTGATCATCTCCTGTACTATGTCTGCAGTCTCTGACCATCTCCTGTACTATGTCTGCAGTCTCTGATCATCTCCTGTACTATGTCTGCAGTCTCTGACCATCTCCTGTACTATGTCTGCAGTCTCTGACCATCTCTTATATCCTGTCTGCAGTCTCTGATCATCTCCTGTAGTATGTCTGCAGTCTCTGACCATCTCCTGTAGTATGTCTGCAGTCTCTGATCATCTCCTGTACTATGTCTGCAGTCTCTGATCATCTCTTATATCCTGTCTGCAGTCTCTGACCATCTCCTGTAGTATGTCTACAGTCTCTGACCATCTCCTGTTGTATGTCTGCAGTCTCTGACCATCTCCTGTAGTATGTCTGCAGTCTCTGACCATCTCCTGTACTATGTCTGCAGTCTCTGATCATCTCCTGTACTATGTCTGCAGTCTCTGATCATCTCTTATATCCTGTCTGCAGTCTCTGACCATCTCCTGTAGTATGTCTGAAGTCTCTGATCATCTCCTGTATTATGTCTGCAGTCTCTGATTATCTCCTGTACTATGTCTGCAGTCTCTGATCATCTCCTGTACTATGTCTGCAGTCTCTGATCATCTCCTGTATTATGTATGCAGTCTCTGATCATCTCCTGTACTATGTCTGCAGTCTCTGATCATCTCCTGTACTGTGTCTGCAGTCTCTGATCATCTCCTGTAGTATGTCTGCAATCCCTGACCATCTCCTGTACTGTGTCTGCAGTCTCTGATCATCTCCTGTACTGTGTCTGCAGTCTCTGATCATCTCCTGTACTGTGTCTGCAGTCTCTGACCATCTCCTGTACTGTGTCTGCAGTCTCTGATCATCTCCTGTACTGTGTCTGCAGTCTCTGATCATCTCCTGTACTATGTCTGCAGTCTCTGACCATCTCCTGTACTATGTCTGCAGTCTCTGATCATCTCCTGTACTATGTCTGCAGTCTCTGATCATCTCCTGTATTATGTCTGCAGTCTCTGATCATCTCCTGTACTATGTCTGCAGTCTCTGACCATCTCCTGTACTATGTATGCAGTCTCTGATCATCTCCTGTACTATGTCTGCAGTCTCTGATCATCTCCTGTATTATGTCTGCAGTCTACGATCATCTCCTGTATTATGTTTGCAGTCTCTGATCATCTCCTGTATTATGTCTGCAGTCTCTGATCATCTCCTGTAGTATGTCTGCAGTCTCTGATCATCTCCTGTAGTATGTCTGCAGTCTCTGATCATCTCCTGTACTATGTCTGCAGTCTCTGACCATCTCCTGTACTATGTCTGCAGTCTCTGATCATCTCCTGTACTATGTCTGCAGTCTCTGACCATCTTCTGTACTATGTCTGCAGTCTCTGACCATCTCTTATATCCTGTCTGCAGTCTCTGATCATCTCCTGTAGTATGTCTGCAGTCTCTGACCATCTCCTGTAGTATGTCTGCAGTCTCTGATCATCTCCTGTACTATGTCTGCAGTCTCTGATCATCTCCTGTACTATGTCTGCAGTCTCTGATCATCTCTTATATCCTGTCTGCAGTCTCTGACCATCTCCTGTAGTATGTCTGCAGTCTCTGGCCATCTCCTGTAGTATGTCTGCAGTCTCTGACCATCTCCTGTACTATGTCTGCAGTCTCTGATCATCTCCTGTACTGTGTCTGCAGTCTCTGATCATCTCTTATATCCTGTCTGCAGTCTCTGACCATCTCCTGTAGTATGTCTGCAGACTCTGACCATCTCCTGTAGTATGTCTGCAGTCTCTGATCATCTCCTGTACTATGTCTGCAGTCTCTGATCATCTCTTATATCCTGTCTGCAGTCTCTGATCATCTCCTGTACTATGTCTGCAGTCTCTGACCATCTCCTGTACTATGTCTGCAGTCTCTGACCATCTCCGGTAGCATGTATGCAGTCTCTGATCATCTCCTGTACTATGTCTGCAGTCTCTAATCATCTCCTGTACTATGTCTGCAGTCTCTGATCATCTCCTGTACTATGTCTGCAGTCTCTGATCATCTCCTGTACTATGTTTGCAGTCTCTGATCATCTCCTGTATTATGTCTGCAGTCTCTGACCATCTCCTGTACTATGTCTGCAGTCTCTGATCATCTCCTGTACTATGTCTGCAGTCTCTGATCATCTCCTGTATTATGTCTGCAGTCTCTGATCATCTCCTGTACCAGGCGCCATCTGATCATCTCTTATATCCTGTCTGCAGTCTCTGACCATCTCCTGTAGTATGTCTGCAGTCTCTGGCCATCTCCTGTAGTATGTCTGCAGTCTCTGACCATCTCCTGTACTATGTCTGCAGTCTCTGATCATCTCCTGTACTGTGTCTGCAGTCTCTGATCATCTCTTATATCCTGTCTGCAGTCTCTGACCATCTCCTGTAGTATGTCTGCAGACTCTGACCATCTCCTGTAGTATGTCTGCAGTCTCTGATCATCTCCTGTACTATGTCTGCAGTCTCTGATCATCTCTTATATCCTGTCTGCAGTCTCTGATCATCTTCTGTACTATGTCTGCAGTCTCTGACCATCTCCTGTACTATGTCTGCAGTCTCTGACCATCTCCTGTAGCATGTATGCAGTCTCTGATCATCTCCTGTACTATGTCTGCAGTCTCTAATCATCTCCTGTACTATGTCTGCAGTCTCTGATCATCTCCTGTACTATGTCTGCAGTCTCTGATCATCTCCTGTACTATGTTTGCAGTCTCTGATCATCTCCTGTATTATGTCTGCAGTCTCTGACCATCTCCTGTACTATGTCTGCAGTCTCTGATCATCTCCTGTACTATGTCTGCAGTCTCTGATCATCTCCTGTATTATGTCTGCAGTCTCTGATCATCTCCTGTACCATGTCTGCAGTCTCTGACCATCTCCTGTACTATGTATGCAGTCTCTGATCATCTCCTGTACTATGTCTGCAGTCTCTGATCATCTCCTGTATTATGTCTGCAGTCTACGATCATCTCCTGTATTATGTCTGCAGTCTCTGATCATCTCCTGTATTATGTCTGCAGTCTCTGATCATCTCCTGTAGTATGTCTGCAGTCTCTGATCATCTCCTGTAGTATGTCTGCAGTCTCTGATCATCTCCTGTACTATGTCTGCAGTCTCTGACCATCTCCTGTACTATGTCTGCAGTCTCTGATCATCTCCTGTACTATGTCTGCAGTCTCTGACCATCTCTTGTACTATGTCTGCAGTCTCTGACCATCTCTTATATCCTGTCTGCAGTCTCTGATCATCTCCTGTACTATGTCTGCAGTCTCTGACCATCTCCTGTAGTATGTCTGCAGTCTCTGATCATCTCCTGTACTATGTCTGCAGTCTCTGATCATCTCTTATATCCTGTCTGCAGTGTCTGACCATCTCCTGTAATATGTCTGCAGTCTCTGACTATCTCCTGTAGTATGTCTGCAGTCTCTGACCATCTCCTGTACTATGTCTGCAGTCTCTGATCATCTCCTGTACTGTGTCTGCAGTCTCTGATCATCTCTTATATCCTGTCTGCAGTCTCTGACCATCTCCTGTAGTATGTCTGCAGTCTCTGACCATCTCCTGTAGTATGTCTGCAGTCTCTGACCATCTCCTGTAGTATGTATGCAGTCTTTGATCATCTCCTGTACTATGTCTGCAGTCTCTGATCATCTCCTGTACTATGTCTGCATTCTCTGATCATCTCCTGTACTATGTCTGCAGTCTCTGATCATCTCTTATATCCTGTCTGCAGTCTCTGATCATCTCCTGTACTATGTCTGCAGTCTCTGACCATCTCCTGTACTATGTCTGCACTCTGACCATCTCCTGTAGCATGTATGCAGTCTCTGATCATCTCCTGTACTATGTTTGCAGTCTCTGATCATCTCCTGTATTATGTCTGCAGTCTCTGATCATCTCCTGTACTATGTCTGCAGTCTCTGATCATCTCCTGTACTATGTCTGCAGTCTTTGATCATCTCCTGTACTATGTCTGCAGTCTCTGACCATCTTCTGTAATATGTCTGGGGGCTCTTTCTAACAGACTCTCAAACAGAAGCCCTCTCTCTTTGCATCAGAGAGACTCCCCTCCAGGTCTCATTAGTGTACCCTCTTCCTGTATTTTCTTTGTTAAAAGAGGAGGATCCCAGGGTAACAAAGACTTCTTAGGGGAGCATCTCTGTGTTTGAGTCGTTGCCATAGAAACATTTGTAAAGGGGAGGAGTTGGTAGGATGATCACGCCCATGTGGGGGCGCCAGAAATATTTCTGCACCCAGGCACCAGTGACCCTAGGATCGGCCCTGATGTGTAGTTCCACAACAGCTGGAGGGTCCCTGAAATAGAGTCTACCTGTGTGTAATTTAATCTCAGCATAAATACAGCTGTTGTGTGAAGCCCTCAGAGGATGGTTAGAGAACAAACGGCATCATGAAGGCCAAGGAACACACCAGACAGGTCAGGGATAAAGTTGTTGAGAAATTTAAAGCAGTGTTAGGTTTTAAAAAAATATCCCAAGCTTTGAACATCTCACGGAGCACTGTTCAATCCACCATCCAGAAATGGAAAGAGTATGGCACAACTGCAAACCTACCAAGATATGGCCGTCCACCTAAACTGACAGGCCGAGCAAGGAGCAGAGAAGCAGAGAACCAGCCAAAAGGCCCATGGTAACTCTGGAGGAGCTGCAGAGATCCACAGCTCAGGTGGGAGAATCTGTCCAGAGGACAACTATTAGTCGTGCACTCCACAAATCTGGCCTTTATGGAAGTGACAAGAAGAAAGTAATTGTTGAAAGAAAACCAAAAGAAGTCCCGTTTGGAGTTTGCAAGAAGCCATGTAGGGGACACAGCAAACATGTGGAAGAAGGTGCTCTGGTCAGATGAGACCAAAATTTAACTTTTTGGCCTAAAAGCAAAACACTATGTGTGGCGGAAAACTAACACTGCACATCACCCTAAACACACCATCCCCACCATGAAACATGGTGATGACAGCATCATGTTGTGGTGATGCTTTACTTCAGGGACAGGAAAGCTGGTCAGAGTTGATGGGAAGATCGATGGAGCCAAATACAGGGCAATCTTACAAGAAAACCAGTGAGAGTCAGCAAAAGACTTGAGACTGGGAAGGAGGTTCACCTTTGTCAACGACCCTAAACATACAGCCAGAGCTACAATGAAATGGTTTAGATCAAAGCATATTCATGTATTAGAATGGCCTAATCAAAGGCCAGACCTTCTGTAAATCCAATTTAGGATCTGTGGCAAGACTTGAAAATTGCTGTTCACAGACGCTCTCCATCCAATCTGACAGAGCTTGAGATATTTTGCAAAGAGGAATGGGCAAAAATGTCACTCTCTAGATGTGCAAAGCTGGTAGAGCTGTATTTGCAGTGAATGGTGGTTCTACAAAGTATGCACGCTGCACTTTTCAGATGTTTATTTGTAAAAAAATCCAAAAGAAGTCCCGTTTGGAGTTTGCAAGAAGCCATGTAGGGGACACAGCAAACATGTGGAAGAAGGTGCTCTGGTCAGATGAGACCAAAATTTAACTTTTTGGCCTAAAAGCAAAACACTATGTGTGGCGGAAAAATAACACTGCACATCACCCTAAACACACCATCCCCACCATGAAACATGGTGATGACAGCATCATGTTGTGGTGATGCTTTACTTCAGGGACAGGAAAGCTGGTCAGAGTTGATGGGAAGATCGATGGAGCCAAATACAGGGCAATCTTACAAGAAAACCAGTGAGAGTCAGCAAAAGACTTGAGACTGGGAAGGAGGTTCACCTTTGTCAACGACCCTAAACATACAGCCAGAGCTACAATGAAATGGTTTAGATCAAAGCATATTCATGTATTAGAATGGCCTAATCAAAGGCCAGACCTTCTGTAAATCCAATTTAGGATCTGTGGCAAGACTTGAAAATTGCTGTTCACAGACGCTCTCCATCCAATCTGACAGAGCTTGAGATATTTTGCAAAGAGGAATGGGCAAAAATGTCACTCTCTAGATGTGCAAAGCTGGTAGAGCTGTATTTGCAGTGAATGGTGGTTCTACAAAGTATGCACGCTGCACTTTTCAGATGTTTATTTGTAAAAAAATTTTAAAACCATTTTTCATTTTCCTTTCACTTCACAATTATGTGCCACTTTGTGTTGGTCTATCACATAAAATCCCAATAAAATACATATACGTTTTTGGTTGTAACATGACAAAATGTGAAAAATGTAATGGAGTATAAATACTTTTTCAAGGCACTGTATACCCTCACAAAAAGGGTTTGTCCCTCAGTCATGTATACACTGCTTTTTGCACATGTTGGTCTGTGGCAAATCGACGACATCTTGAGGCATTGTTAAAGTGGTTGTAAACCCTCACAAATACCCAGTGAACAGCCTAAGATGAAACACAGAGATTAAACAAATCCTCCTACATAGATTTTACTGTTTATCTGCAGTCTTCTCTGCTCTACACCTCTTCAAAAGGGCAGATCTTGTTAAAAAAATGTCTTCATCTGTCAGGAGCAGAGACGAGGGGGCGGAGAGAATGCAGTTACAGTGTGTGAGAGCTGATTGGAGGAAATGAACACACACTCCTTCACACAGCGGAAGAACTGTGTTCTGAATAGACAAGCTCAGTTCTGAGTTCTCCCTCCCCCTCCACCCTTCCATCACCAATGTATCTATCTCATATGTTTGGAAAACTTCTCAGAAGTGGCTCATGCTGATAACAGAGGAATAAAGCACCAGAGAGAAACGACACTTAGAGCTTTGGAGAGAAATAAGTAAACACTGCAGATGTATGTGCTTTGGTCAGATGCCATGACTGAGGTTTACAACCATTTTAAGTTTTCACACTTTGCTGTAGTAAAACACTGTCCCCATATTGTGATGACAGCCTTCAATGGATTGCAGCTACTGGTACACCTTCAGACCACAAAATAACAGATCACTGTTCGCTGTTCTTTGGTGCATACAGAGTGTGGTACTGCCATGTTTACTGTGCAACAGTGGCAAAGAAAACTGAGTGATGAAGGTCACAGATTAGATAAAGCAACGACAAAGTCGCCATCTCTTGACATGCACACGCAGAAATCAGTACACCCAACCTATAGCAAGGATGCAAAAAATTATTAACTTACCCTCATAAAATAACTGAATACCAGTGTGAAAAGGCTTTAATGGAAGTATCTCTTCCCCAACTCATGAGCCATACAAGTTCTTTGCAGCAATGCTATAATTATTCACAGCATAACTAATCTAGAAGTAGCTTTGAGTATATCTCCTGGGCATAATTGCTGCTTCCATCAGTGCCTACTCACAAAGGTGCTCCGTTTCCCAACAGCATTCTCCAAGGGTTGTAAATTAAAATTGGTAAAATACAGGTAAATTCATATATAAAACCTAACAAATAATAGTTATTAGCACGTATTTTCTAATATATTGCAGAACTTGTTAACCTTGCATTGCAACGGAGCATGTAGGCAGGCACTTTACGTCTTCTGTGTCAGTCTAATCTGATAACCATGTCCTAGACTGATATCCTGTGACTGGATTTTGTTAAATGCATTTACTGACACCCACATGAGAATTACTGTATGTTCACATGAATGGTTTAGGAAAAATTGTGATGCTTAATGTGTGGGATAAGATGTATTCCATAATTGTGATTACCAAAGAGCTGATTAGAAATACGTATTCCTGATAAGTACTAACTTTTTTCATGCATAGAGTTAATTTTTTTGCTTTAATCCCTATGTATTATAGATGTGATTGATGGAAACAAGTTATGGTCCAAAAAACCCCCCAAAAAACTCTGTATTCTATAGGATGTGTGCTCTTTGTTCTAATAGGATGTATTGGAAGACTGTATATAATGATGCGTCATGCAGAATTCATAATAAAATGGTATATCTCAAGCAGATATCAGCATTAAACATAACGCATTCCCCCCAGATTATTTCACCACCTAGAGTTATGCTCAGGCCCAAGCTTGGTACTAAACATAAGAAAAGAAACTGTAAGCGCAGAGATGGAGTAACTGTGAGCATATAGCAGTGAACCAATAGTGAAATGATAGAAGTCCATTAGTCCCCTCCCAAGCTTGGTACTGGCAAGGGGGGATCCAGTATCTTAGGCTCCTTTCACACGGGCATTCCGTGTGTCCGGAAAACGGACACACATGTATTTCTATGGACAAGCGAATGTTAGCGGATTTTTTGAAACGGAAGAAAGTCCGATTTTTCTTCTGTTAAAAAAACGAAAGCAAACCTAAATAGATGTCAACGGACAAACGGTCTGTTCTTGCATCCATTTTTGCATTGGTTGTTAGGAGACTGCACCCGCCGGTGTCTTAATAACTAATGACTTTTCAGCAGAGTTTCCTGCTGACAGCTGAATGTAAAAACAATTGCTGGCAATTAAAAATGTGGTAAAAAACTGTGTCAGGGTCCCCCCATCTATACCGGGCCCTCGCTCGCCCCTCCCCTTTCCAGGCCTGCTGGGCTGCATGCTCAAATAAGGGTCTAGTGTAAATTTGGGGGGACCCCCACACCATTTTTTAAAAATTTTGGCATGGGGTGCCCCTTAAAATCTATATCAGATCAGAGGGAGCCTGGTATGGATGGGGGGGGGGACCCGATGTAGTTTTTTACCAAATTTTTATATGTCGGCATTGCTTTTACATTGCGCCATCGGTTGTTAAAGATGCGGCGGCAGGCTTGCTGGCCCGCTCCTTAGCAACCAACTATTCTTCAAAAAGAATTCAGATTGGTCGATCCATTTTAGACTGATTCAAATTCTAATCATTCCAAAAATTTGAAAGGTGTTAGAAAACAGATGTAAAAACGGATGTACACAACAAATGTAAAAACTGAAGTCTGGATCAGTTTTTCATCCGATTTTTTAACAAAAAAAAAAAACGTGACTGAACGCATGAAGTAAACGGAATGCCTCTGTGAAATGGGCCTTAGAATAGGGATGAGCCCAATGTTCGAGTCGAATGTAAGTTGGACTGTTGCCTGTCTCAGCCTCTCAGGGAGCCGCTGGGAGACTGAGACAGCCGCTCCCCGCCCCTTCACAGCTCAGTGCTGACAGTCTGCAGCTCTCTGCTCGGGGAGGTGAGAGAACCGAGCCATCAGCGGTGTTCGATGGCTCCGTTCTCAGTGCAGAGGTGGGGGGGGACAGATGCAGCATCAGTCCGATGCTGCATCCACCTAAGTAAATATGATGGTAAAAGGAAAACAAAAACATACTTCTCTTTTAAGGTTTATATTTGACAGATAAATAATGTCTTACAGGCTTATCTAACAAAGGAAAGTGCATTCATCTATAGCAGCTAAGCGACAAAAATGATAATGTAAGCCTGACCATCGCACCTATATGAGCTTGTTGGGCACCCTGTTCCAAAACCATGGGCATGCCACCCCCCTTTGCAAAGAGGATCTGTGAAAAGTAATGCCAGTTCAACCAAAAGAGCATTTGTGAGGTTGGGTGCTGATGTTGGACAAGCAGACTTGGCTCATAACTTACCCCCTAGATGTTCACTAGGGATGGGTAAACGGTTCGGCCCGAGCATAAGTTTGGGCTGAACTTTCATTGTTCGGACGCTCAAACGGGTCGTTTGACCATTTGTTCGCCCCCCCAACCGACCACAATGCATTGCGGCACTGAACAGTGCATTGCAAGCCCTGATTGGCTGGAGCAGTGAAAGCTTCAGCCAATCAGGGCACAGAGCACTGGCAGAGTCATGATTGGACACTATCATCATGACTTTATCCAATCATGGCTCTTTCCCGCCCCACAGTATAAAAGTATTCTTTTAAGGGCAGCCATTTTCAGTGTGATTTCGGCGTGGAGAGAGTTACAACAGGGCTCTTCTCAATGCTATTAGTTAGTTAGTGTGCTATACTGTGCTATTTTGCTTCAATTGTTGGTGTAGAATATTTGTTTAGTGTCAGTCTAGGGTTAGTGGGAGTGTAGTGAGGAGGACCATGATTTAGCTTTGCATAGTGTGCAGCTAGAGTAGGGACAGCTCAGGTAGTTTTAGTGTAGTGCAGTGAGACAATGTCAGTGATCTTGACATTAGTGTATAGCTAGAGTAGGGGCAGTTAAGATAGCGTCAGTGTAGTGACAGTGGAACACTGTCTATTTGATTGCGTTACTGCCAGTTTAATGCTATTTACTTCTGTGTGTGTTACTGCCAGTTTAACGCCATATAGTTCTGTTTGCATTACTGCCAGTTTAACGCCATATAGTTTTGTGTGCTTTACTGCCAGTTTAACGCCATATAGTTCTGTGTGCATTACTGACCGTTTACCGCCATATAGTTTTGTGTGTGTTACTGCCAGTTTAACGCCATATAGTTCAGTGTGCATTACTGCCAGTTTAATGCCATATAGTTCTGTGTGCGTTACTGCCAATTTAACGCCATATAGTTCTGTGTGCGTTACTGCCAGTTTAACACTATATAGTTTTGTGCATTATTGCAAGTTTAACGCCATATAGTTTTGTGCGTTACTGCAAGTTTAACACCATTTACTTCTGTGTGCGTTACTGCCAGTTTAACTCCATATAGTTTAGTGTGGGTTACTGCTAGTTTAATACCAGATGGTTCTGTGTGCATTACTGCCAGTTTAACGCCATATAGTTTTGTGTGAGTTACTGCCAGTTTAACGCCATATAGTTCTGTGTGTGTTACTGCCAGTTTAACGCCATATAGTTTTGTGCGTTACTGCAAGTTTAACGCCATTTACTTCTGTGTGTATTACTGCAAGTTTAACACCGTTTACTTCTGTGTGCGTTACTGCAAGTTTAATGCCATATAGTTCTGTGCATCACTGTACATTTGGTGCATTATATTGCAGTATATTATAGTGTATCTGTGGAGTGTGTCTGTGTAGTGTGAGTACTCAAATTAAAGTGCACCAAACACCACTTTACAATGATTAAAGTGCATCTAAGTACAGATTTCCACTTCTTCTTTACATTTGCTTATAAGCACCGCCCTCTTCCTCCCAATAATGTCTGGGAGGAAAAAGAGGAGAGGCAGACGTTCCCTTGGCACTGTAAGGGGGCCAGCAACAAATGTGTCCACAGGCAAAGGTGGACGTGGTGGTCAGACCTCAGGCAGGGCATCATTTCCCCTGTTTAGTGAGTTTGCCCGTGCTATCCAGCCACAGCATGCAGAGGAGGTGGTGGACTGGCTTACCAAACCTTGCTCATCCTCCTCATCCTCTGTCACGCAAGCTGAGACAAGTGTGCAGTCCCCTGCAGTTGCCAGAGTGGATAAACCTGCCTCCTTGTCCACATCTATTCCTGCCATAGCCCCAACATCAGCCATGGAAGAGTCAGCTGAGTTATTTGACCACAGCTTCAGCCACTTGCTCCTTGATGGTGCCCAGCCATTACTGGATTCAGATGTTGATTCTGAGGTTGAGGGTGACAGGAACATGAGCCTAGAAAGAGGGGAGAACACTGGTAGACAAATTGGCATTCATGTTCCCCAAGCCGCAGCGTATTGCCAAGTTGTCTCCAGTGGTAATGATGATGATGGAGGAGATGGAGATGATGATGATGATAAGGTCACTGATGCGACTTGGGTGCCAAATAGAGCATAGGAGGAAACTGAAGGTGAGGGGTCACAACCGCAAGGAGGCCGACATCAAGAAAGAGTAGAGAGCAGCCACCCTATTCCATCACATTCTGCAGCTGTTATATTCTGGCCCACTCCCCAAAGCTCAGCTGTCTGGGTCTTTTTCAACACATCTGCAGTGGATCGCACTGTTTCTATCTGCAAACTGTGTCTCTGGCACATCAAAGTGGCAAAAACACCAGCCATTAGGGTACCACATGCTTAACAAGGCATTTAACGTCCAATCACTCAGCTCGTTGGCAAGAGCACCTAAAAGCCACACAAAAGGGGCACAAATCTGTCCCTCCTCCTCCTCCTCCTTACCCACTTCAGTCTGCCCCTGCTATACCGAGTCATTACCTTTCAGCAGCCTCCACTGACAGGGATGATGGTATAGAACAGGGTGTCCCAGGTCCTAGCAGTACATCTGCCAGCAGCACATCACCAGCTGTAAACTGTAGCCAGCAAATGTATCTGCCCCATCTGCTGCAGCAGAAAAAAAAATACAGTCCCTGCCACCCACATGCCCAGCGTCTAAATGCAAGCTTGTCAAAGCTGTTGGCTCTCCAACTTCTGTCTTTCAGCCTGGTGGATTCTGCCCCCTTCCATCAATTCGGACAATGTGCTGTAGCACAATGGCAGGTTCCCAGTCGCTAATACTTTTCACGTAAGGCCGTTCCATCTCTCTACCATCACGTGGAATGGAAAGTTCTGGCATTGTTGGGCAAGGCAGTCAGCCATAAAATGCACCTTACTTCTGACACATGGTCCAGCAAGCATGGACAGGGACGATATATTTAGTTCACAGCACACTGGGAAACGCTGCTTGCAACTCGAATGGATGCAGGACAGGGCTCAGTGCTGCAGCTTGTTGTGCCCCCACGTCTCCATACAGTTGGTGGTGATTATGCCAGACCTGTGAGCTCTACCCCTCCTCCTCCTTCTCCGCAGCCTCCATGCCCTCCTCTGCAGAATTGTCCTTTGAACATCAGGAAACCCCCTAAGCGTTCAAAGGGCTATTCCCAGAGTCAGGCTAAAAGGTGTCATGCACTGGTTCAGCTGGTGTGTTTAGGGGACAGGAACCACACCGGAGCAGAGATTCTTGCAGCTCTGCAGAGACAGGCCCAGCGGTGGTTCACACCACGCCAGGAGCCAGGAATGGTGGTGTGCGATAATGGCTCAAACCTCCTGTCCGCCCTTAGATAGGGAAAGTTGCCTGGCACATGTCCTCAATTTGGTGGTGCAGCATTTCCTAAATACGTACCCAGGGTTGCAAGATGTGCTAAAGCTGGCCAGAAGAGTCTGTAGCCATTTCAGGCGGTCATAAACAGCCAGTGCTCGGTTGGCTGAAATTCAGCAGGAAGTCCACCTGCTTGTAAACTGCCTGATTTGTGACATGCCCACCAGGTGGAACTCGACTTTGTCAATGCTGCAGGGGCTATACATGCAGCAGAGGGCCGTCAATGAGTACCTGTGTGAATACGTCACGATCACAGGCTTTTTTACCCCACGCCAATGGCTGATCATTAAGGATGCATGCACTGTATTGTCACCATTTGAGGAGGCCACAAGGATGGTGAGCCATGACAGTGCATGTATCAGTGGCACAATCCCTATTGTGTTCCTGCTGGAGCAGACTCTGTGTGGCATTATGGACAGGGCACTGGAGGCAGAGCAGCAGGAGGAAGAGGAGGACTTCCTTTCCTCTCAAGGCCCGCTTTATCCAGACACCATCATTCCTATGTCAAAGAACACACAGAATGAGAGAGGGGAAGAGGATGAGGAGGAGGATTCTGGCACTTTCATAGGCTTTGAGGAAGAGGAAGACATGCGTCAATCTGTAAGCGATGGCTTTCCAACCCCAGGACCCTTGGGAGGTTTACATGACTGGGAGGAGGAAGCTCCAGATGCTGTCATCCTGAGTGCCTCCGAGGAGTCTGCTTCTCAAGCCTTGGACAACCTCATGCTTCAAAGCCTGCAAAAGGACCCAAGAATACGTGGCATAAAGGAGAAGGATAATTACTGGTTGGCAACCCTCCTTGACCACCGTTATAAGGGGAAGGTCTCAGAACTCATCCCGTCCCCTCAGAGAGTGCAGAAGATAAAATCTCTTGAGGACATGTTAAAGAGGATTTTATTGAACATTTTTCCTGACTCCAGTAGGTTACAGCGTCGTGGAAAACATAGTTTTGAATCTTCTGTTGGTCAAGAGAGGAGAGTTGGAGAAGGCGTCTACCTAAATGAGGAACTTCTGAATTTTTTTAGTCCTCGCCGCCCAGGGCTGTCAGCTTCCACATCCCATCAGCAGCGTCTGCATCAAAGAGATGGAGACCTTTCCAGCTGACGATCCACTGACTTACTGGGTCATGAAAATAGACCACTGACCAGAACTTGCCCAGTATGCTATTGAGTTGTTGGGCTGCCCTGCATCCAATGTGCTTTCAGAACAGGCATTTAGTACTGCAGAAGGTTTCATTACTGATCATAGAACGCGTCTGTCCACAGACTCCGTGGACCGTTTGACTTTTATAAAAATGAGTCAGTCCTGGATTACCAGCTATGAAGCCCCTGATGCCGATGTCACTGATTACGTTTTTTTGGGATGTGGAATCTCTGCAGGACTTCAAGGCTGCCTAACTTTGAGGGTGTTCAATCATTTTATCTGGAAGAATGTTTTTGGTATAGGTTTCATGGGCACAATTAACACCCAAAGACCAATTTTTCAGCACCTGTTTGACAGGTGCATATCATTGCAATTTTTTACAGCAAGGCCCATTCTTGCTTTCATCAAGAGTACCTCTATAGGGTTACAGTGGGAAGGCACCTCCAACACCCAAAGACAATTTTTTCTGCACCTGTTTGACAGGTGCATATCATTGCAATTTTTTTACAGCAAGGCCAATTCTTGCTTTCATAAAAAGCAAACAGTGCTGCGCAAATAAAAATGTCCTTCAAACAATGCATCAGATGGAAAAGATGGAGCAAATGGAGTGAAGAGGTAGGAACACCAGTGCACACTCAAGACGACATGGGGTTAAGTCTCAACGTGATTGTGATCCCTTCACCACACATAGATGGCCCCTCACCTGAAGCATTCGACCTGAGACAGGTCATAAAGCATAAATACCATCTAGTAGATAAACCAAATGGTGACAGCCCTGTGTTCAGCGTTCAGCACTCATCGGATAATGGACAGTAGTATATGCAAGAAAGTAATAACACATATAGTGCTCTCTGCTTGTATATTTATTATAATAAAAGCAAGGTAAAATATATTGCACTTACAAAAACCGGCACTCAGAACCGAGTGTCGGCTAAGCAGCGTGTGATCGTATCGATCTGCGGGTAGTACGACTCACATATTGTATGAAGCAAAGATTGCAAGTAATGATTTACACCAATTGTTTTGTGTTGCAATTAAGTTAAGATTAGTACTGGTGGACTGAATAATGTCACCTCTCCTAACATGCGAACAGCATGGACAACCATTTGCTCCACACTGAGAAGTGCCTTTAAACTGTAGCCAATGAGAAGAGGTTCTATCTTTACTAGAATATAGACTGGGAGACAAGCTAACGTAGTAGCTCCACGAGATAGTTTTTATGCGGTTTGACAAAATTTGTGCATAGATTGGATCATTAGGCAAAACAGGTAAATATTACTCCACTGTAGTCTTTAAGAGGAACTGCAGTCTGCTCACATAATTTGTAATAAAATCATCTTTGCCGTTCTGAAGCTTCCCTCCAACCACCTTGCATATTATTTTATATATACTGTGATTCTGTACTTGCCAAATATGCTGCAAAAATCTCCCTCCACTGAGTCTGGATGCAGCCATTTTAACTGTGGGCAGCTGGAGCTGCTGTCTGTTCACTTCCTGGATTTACACAGACACACAGAGGCACACCTCAAGCTCTACAGCCCTGCAGCTCTCATTGGCCCTCTTATGACTCACCCCCCCTCCCTTCCTGGCAAACTCTCATATAAGGTATTTACTGGCAGAAAAAAATGTTTTACTATCTAAAGTTAAAACAACAAGGGCGGAAGATTTATTAGATGGAAAGTTGAAAAAATGACTGAAGGTCTGCTTTAATTTTACCAAATTCCACACTATATAAAGTGAAGAAAACCGGAATATTACTACTCTGAGAACTCCATAACCAGTAAAAACAATAAAAAAATAAAAAGTCCATAAATCTATCCTATAGTTTGTAGACACTATAACTTTTGCGCAAACCAATCAATATATGCTTTTTTGGGGATTTTTTTTATCAAAAATATATAGCAAAATACAAATTGGCCTAAACTGATGAAGAAATCAGATTTTTTTACATTTTTTTTATTGGATGTGTTTTATAGCACAAAATAAAATAATATTGCTTTTTTTTTCAAAATTGTCAGGTTTTGTTTATAGCACAAAAAAAAAATTGTCAGTCAGGCCCCTTTCACACTTATACGACTTGTCCCACGATTTTGTACTGCAAAATCATATGACAAGTCATTCTCCATGATTTTCAATGACTACCATTCATATTGGCACGACTTTAAGTCGTGCCAACTACAAAGTAGTCCCTGCACTACTTTGGTACAACTTTTATGCGAGTTGTACTCCATAGACCTCAATGTTAAACCCTCAAGTAGCATGCAAATCGTACCTGAATAATATAGACACGATTTCAGTACGACTTTGTAAGTACAAGCTGTAAGCACAAGCCTCACACCATGTATGTTTTCATTTGTTAATGCCAAAGTTGTGGCAAAGTTGTACAAAGTAGTACTGCTCCCAAATCGCTGCAAAATAGCCGCCGCGAAATCGCGGTCGCGAAATCGCAGTAAAATCGCGCGACTTTGAAGTCTTATAAGTGTGAAAGGGGCCTTAAAGTAATGTATAACCTTCCAGGGCTGAAGTGGTTAACAGGTCAGCGAGTGGCCTACCCCTAGTAACATCCAAAGCTCTATTCAAAATGGGTGTAGGATAGCCTCTATATTCAAATTGTTTAAACATTGACCCTGCTTCCTTCCCAAAATCAGTATTGTCACTGCATATCCGACGTAACCTCAAGAACTGTCCTACAGTTATATTCTCTATAGTATGGCACCAATGTCACCACAAAGCTTCTAATCCAATCCTTGGTCATCTCCCGCCTCGACTACTGCAACTCCCTCCTCATTGGCTTACCTCTAAATAGGCTATCCCCACTTCAGTTAATCATGAACGCTGCTGCCAGGCTCATCCAATCCTTCCATTGGCTGCCACTCAACCAACGAATTCAATTCAAGATACTAACAATAGCTTACAAAGCCATCCACAACCTGGCCCCCCAGCTATATTACTAACCTAGTCTCAAAATACCAATCTAATCGTTCCCTTCGCTCCTCCCCAGACCTCCTGCCCTTTAACTCCCTCATCACCTCCTCCTATGCTCGCCTTCAGGACTTTTCCAGAGCCTCTCCCATCCTCTGGATAGCTCTACCCCAATCTGTCTGACTTTCTCCTACTTTGTCCACTTTCAGACGATCCCTGAAAACTCATCTATTCAGAGACGCCTATCTGGCTCCCACCTAATAACTGTACATTTATTTTCTCCATCAGCACATTCTCCACAGTTATTACCTCCTGTATCTCTTGACCTTCCCTCATAGATTGTAAGTTCTAAGGAGCAGGGCCATCTGATTCCTACTGTATTAAAGTGTATTGTATTTGTACTGTCTATTCTCAAGTTGTAAAGCGCTGCATAAACTGTTGGCGCTATATAAATCCTGTATAATAATAATAATAATATGGCGGGGGTGCCCAGAATCAGCTCTCAGCAAAGCATTACCGGCGGCTGGTTTCCTATGGGAACTCAATAATATGCCTACGGAAGTGAGCGCTACACTAGTAAGATTTCCGAATCTGTTGGATCTCTCAGTTGCATTGCTTTAGGGCATCCTACACATCTATGATTACCATATCTCTGAGTCTCTCAATGGACAACAACGAAAATAAGGCAGCTGCTTATAACCCATACATCTATAATTTTCTATATCCCTATATCAATGGACTCCAGGAAAAAGATTTTATGGTAAATACAAAAATCTTATTGTGCGGTGCATCTCTGGAAGACATGCACATTTACCTAGTTTTTATCTTTTTAAGACCTCGTAAATGCAGAAAAATACTTATTGATCTGCTAGAATTGCACTAAGTTACATAATCCTGATGTAAGCTGACAACACACAGAATTTTTGTGGACCAAGTGGTATCAGCCATGCTCAGTTTTGTTTTGAAAAACTACTCAAACCCAATAACTATATTATCTCCACAGTATAGGCAATGACCATTCTGTCCTCCAAGATAAGAACTAGGAGAGCTAATTAAACTCCTTGAAATAACACAGGAAGTGTGTACAGTACGCAAGAAAGCACTGGAGTTCTGGCAGAATTAGCAGGTATTTTCTTTGCACTGATCAGACTGTTGTAACAAAATGCTTATAATGCATTTCACCAACCAGAAGGGAGTAAAAAAGTGAAGTTAATTTTCAGGTTATGCATACACTTTAAACTTACAGCAGAAGAAAACATAGTACACCAAGGGCAACAACTACCATGCAAGATAACAAGAAAATCATATAAACTAGTCACTTATCAAAAACGTTTATTAATATCTTATACTTAAAAAACAAACTACCGATCTTTCTTTTAATCTAAAACAAATCAAGAACCGTAACCCAAAAATCATTTAAAATCCAAAATGACCAAATTTTAAAACCCTTCTACTTTGCATGAAAATATACTGTAAATATATAAGGCCTCATTCAGATGGAGCTTACACCCATAGCCTGAGAATAGGTGCTTTAGGTGCTGCGTGTAGACAGCCCATTCATTTCTATTGGGACATAGTGGCTACATAGGCACAGCCACTGGTCCCAATTTGACAGCTTTGCAGGTTTGAGTGGTCCCAAATGCAGACTGTCTCCAATTGGGACTGGCGGCTGTGCCTGTGCAGGTGCTGCTTCCTAATTGACATAAATGGGCTGCCTGCACTCAGAACCTGTCAGCTAAATCTGCATAAACAATGTTCTCATTCTTGGGCTGTGGGTGTCAGTGCCTATCTGAATGAGACAATTTAGGGCCTGTGTTGTCCCTATGTTGGGTGGTACCTGGGTTCAGTCATTAAATGGTGTCTAAATTTCACCAAAGAGACATAACTTTCTGTATGCATCTGAAATACATACAGTATGTATGTGCCACTATGTGTAATAGAATGAATGTGATTATGAACATGAATAACTGCTATAATTAAATCCTGCAGTAAGCACAAGTTTAAATGTAAAAGACACTGAAAAGACCTATATATAGCTAGAGGAAATTATTGTAATTAGAGACAGGCCAAAGTTCCCTCACTAACTATGTGGTGTTCTGATATATTCATATGGTTAATGTCATAGAGGAAAGGGTTGGGGGAAGGCTAGGAAATAAATAGTTTAATTGTAGTGCACAACAATGTGGGTATAGCAAGTGTTAGTGTTGGTGTATTTAATTTAAGAAGTAAAAAGTTTCTTTAGACTGCAGCGATTTTCAAAGGCCAACATTTTCCTTTGGTTTATTAAAATATTGCTCAGCAAGCAGGCCCACACTTGCCATAGGGCACACCAGGCAATAGCCTGGTGGGCCAGGACCACTGGGATGCATGTTAGGGGTGGACTGGGCCTCAGGGTGGCAATTGTCTCCCGTTCCACTCTGATGCTCCAAAAAAAGGTTGCAGTACTAGTCCTGGCTGAGGCCCGGGTTCCGCTGGTTCCACTGCTGGCCGCCACTGCTCACTGTGTGGTTGCTAGGACCACCTAGTGTCTAGCAACCAGTGGATGTCACGTAATGCAGAGAGAGGCCCCAGCATTCAGAGCAGAGGAGGATGTAACTTCCTCTTGAAGTAGCAGAACGTCAGGTAGGATATTGGTAATGACTGCTGGACAATGAACTTCTGGTATGCGAGATTTTATTCCATTCTTCTAGCCAGCAAGAATGGACACTCCTGGCCCGACTAATGTCTACACGCCAAGAAGTGCCCGATACAGACAATTCAGTGTACATATAACTCTATCACATTACGTCACAAGCGAACAGACAATACATTTCCGTTATAAGACATTCTAACCTTTTAACCCTTTTAAGCAGTTAACCTACTCTTATGGGTGCAAAGCAGTTTAGCAAAGCAAATTCCTTTTGTACTCTTGCAAAGTTTGCAGGTTCTTGCGTTTGCGGTTTCCTTATCATTTTGCAGATCAGCTTGACATTCTCTTAGCTATAGGAAAGTGTGCAACACAGGTGTCTGTGTTAAGGGGGGGTGAAAGGGTGAATTCAGTGTCTTTAACCACAGCCTGTAACATATTTTACAGACCTCATAAACTGTTCTTAGCATAGTATATACAGGAATTGCTTCTTAGCTGAAATTCTAAATCAGCCTTACTGCACACATAACCATGGCCATATAAACTGACCCCCGTTCCTACTTCACTCTTTCTCCTCATCCTAGTGATCAGCTCCACCCACCCCCTCCAGCAGGGGCATAACTAGAAATCACAGGACCCCATAGCAAAATGTTGTATGGGGCCCCCCTCTGCAAACAGCCCCCCCCCCCCCCCACAAAAAAAATGAACTAATGCCATTGAACAACAGATTACCACACCCATGTGGCACAGTACCCAGGCAACAGCCTATATTAATTTGTAAACAACAAAGTATGTAGTATACTATATGCAGCCCCTGAAGGACACACATTGCTGACACCCTTGGAGGGATAAAAAGGGGAGGAGCGGGTCACATCCTTAGATCTCAGGGGTTTGTGCTAGGACTTGTAGTCCTTCACTTTGGGGGATGTGACCCCCCAAAAAGTGAAGGACTACAAATCCCAGCATGACCCCCTCAATGCTGAGGACATGACACCAGCCAACTAGTGAAGGACAACAAGTCCCAGCATGAACCCTTGAGATGCTTAGATCTCAGGGGTTTATGCTAGGACTTGTAGTCCTTCACTGTTAGGGGATGTGACCCCCCCAAAAGTGAAGCACTACAAATCTCAGCTTGAGCCCTTCACACAAATCACTGAAGACGTGACCCACCCCCACCTAAATTGAGGAGATGCTGCCTACCACAAAGGGGACAACCCCAGGCACCCCCCAAGAGATGTGGGGCAATAGCCCCAGGCGCCCAACTTGTGCCCCCCCACCAGACAAGTTAGTTCTACTTGGCTTCAGGACACAGGGCTGGTTCACACCATGTTCAGGGAGGGACAGTAGGCTGGTAACCTAGACAACCCATCGGAGGAGGAATAAAGATGTATCAGGCTACGCACATTACATAGGATAAGCAACGTGCTTAGGATACACTATGTGTGTAGCCAGATACTGTCTTTATTCTTCTTCTCTGTTGCCGTGCTGGTCTACCACCCACCAATAAGCCTGCAGGGGTCTTGGTCCTCCTCTCACAGTAAGGTTTTTTTTGTTTTAAATGGTCTGCTCAGTCTAAAATGCTCAGGCCTATTTTTTGTCCCAGTCCGGGCCTGCCAGCAAGTGTAAGTTCATTTCCCACATCATAGACTCCTGGACACACCCAGGAAAAATATGTTTCTCTGTTTTCCTCCCTCAGCAGCTTACAGGGGCCACACCTGATGAGACAGAGGTAGCTGGACAAGTGATCTGCAGCCAAATGAGCAGTCCTCCACTGTCGGAACCAGTGTATGCACAGCCAGGAAGGATCTCTCCAGCTGTTCGCCTCTGTTACCACAGTTTGTTTTTCAAAAAATATGGTTTGAGAGCTTCTATTCTGAAATTCTATACAGGGCAGTGTTAAAGTTCTTACTCATTGGTAATTGCTGTGAAAATGTGCTATCTTTATTTCACAAATTAACATGAAATACAAGGTGAACCAATGACACTGGTATCAAAGAATATTATGGGTTTCTAAAGAGAGAGCACAGCAGAGGAGCTTTGCTTTTAGACTCTCTCTAAATGAAATTTAAGAGGTCCTGATCTGAACAGGGCAGCCAGGAAGGGGGAAGCATTGTGGATGAGTTACACATCTGATTCATTTAGTTGTATGTACATTTGAGCTTGTGCTGTTGAACACTGTAAACAACAGGTGTTCTTTTTTTAGTAAAGCAGTTAAAGATAGCTTGACAAATGTGGAAAGGAATTTGGAGCCCAACCTGCTAGCTGTAAATGTGGATGTGAAATATACATACTTATCTATAATTTTAATAATCATATGTTTTAGTCCCAAACATAACAACAGGAATATATATATACAGTGGGGACGGAAAATATTCAGACTCCCTTAAATTTTTTACTCTTTGTTATATTGCATCCATTTGCTAAAATCATTTAAGTTCATTTTTTTCCTCATTAATGTACACACAGCACCCCATATTGACAGAAAAACACAAAATTGTTGACATTTTTGCAGATTTATTAAAAAAGAAAAACTGAAATATCACATGGTCCTAAGTATTCAGACCCTTTGCTCAGTGTTTAGTAGAAGCACCCCTTTGATCTAATACAGCCATGAGTCTTTTTGGGAAAGAAGCAACAAGTTTTTCACACTTGGATTTAGGGATCCTCTGCCATTTCTCCTTGCAGATTCTCTCCAGTTCTGTCAGGTTGGATGGTAAACGTTGGTGGACAGCCATTTTTAGGTTTCTCCAGAGATGCTCAATTAGGTTTAAGTCAGGGCTCTGGCTGGGCCATTCAAGAACAGAGTTGTTGTGAAGCCACTCCTTCATTATTTTAGTTGTGTGCTTAGGGTCATTGTCTTGTTGGAAGGTAAACCTTTGGCCCAGTCTGAAGTCCTGAGCACTCTGGAGAAGGTTTTCGTCCAGGATATCCCTGTACTTGGCCGCATTCTTTCCCTCGATTGCAACCAGTCGTCCTGTCCCTGCAACTGAAAAACACCCCCACAGCATAATGCTGCCACCACCATGCTTCACTGTTGGGACTGTATTGGACAGGTGATGAGAAGTGCCTGGTTTTCTCCACACATACCGCTTAGAATTAAGGCCAAAAAGTTCTATCTTGGCCTCATCAGACCAGAGAATCTTATTTCTCACCATCCCTTCAGGTGTTTTTTAGCAAACTCCCTGCGGGCTTTCATGTGTCTTGCACTGAGGAGAGGCTTCCGTCAGGCCACTCTTCCATAAAGCCCCGACTGGTGGAGGGCTGCAGTGATGGTTGACTTTCTACAACTTTCTCCCATCTCCCGACTGCATCTCTGGAGCTCAGCCACAGTGATCTTTGGGTTCTTCTTTACCTCTCTCAACAAGGCTCTTCTCCCCCGATAGCTCAATTTGGCTGGGCGGCCAGCTCTAGGAAGGGTTCTGGTCATCCCAAACATCTTCCATTTAAGGATCATGGAGGCCACTGTGCTCTTAGCATCCTTAAGTGCAGCAGAAATGTTTTTGTAACCTTGGCCAGATCTGTGCCTTGCCACAATTCTGTCTCTGAGCTCTTCAGGCAGTTCCTTTGACCTCATAATTCTCATTTACTCTGACATCACTGTGAGCTGTAAGGTCTTATATAGACAGGTGTGTGGCTTTCCTAATCAAGTCCAATCAGTATAATCAAACACAGCTGGACTCAAATGAAGGTGTAGAACCATCTCAAGAATGATCAGAAGAAATGGACAGCACCTGAGTTAAATATATGAGTGTCACAGCAAAGGGTCTGAATACTTAGGACCATGTGATATTTCAGTTTTTCTTTTTTAATAAATCTGCAAAAATGTCAACAATTCTGTGTTTTTCTGTCAATATGAGGTGCTGTGTGTACATTAATGAGGAAAAAATGAACTTAAATGATTTTAGCAAATAGCTGCAATATAACAAAGGGTGAAAAATTTAAGAGGGTCTGAATACTTTCCGTCCCCACTGTATATAAAATATTATTTTAAAGCCTGTTAATTTGCTAATTTTCTATTATATAAAAAAAAATCTGATGTGATGTGTTAGTAAACTGAAGTGCACACACTACCATGCAATTATTCAAACTGTATCTTACCAACTGGAAACCTTGTGGCATATGGAGATTTTCATGTGCCTTCACATTAAGTGGTTACATGCTCTGTTTAACAGCAAAAGCAGGTGGATGTTCAGCAGCATGTTGGCCTGTTACCATACTGGGAGCTGTACTATTGATTCCATGTGGACAGTGTTTTAATGTTTTAAATCTAATTGTTGAAATTTTCTCTCAATTACTGTAATTTACCACACTGTGGTAAATGTGCCATTGCAAATTTTGTAAGTTTGCATTTGTTTTAAGGTATTTTTAATTCCAACATTTTTTAAGTTTTGAAATATAGAATAGTTAAACAAATCCTTTTTTTGGTCCATGTGTACCATTGCTATATGTTAAAGGAAAGCTCTCTAAAGTGACAGAAAATCCTCTTTAGACAGCTGCTACCTAAATAGGTGTCCCCAGAAAAGATTTTTCTATTTCTTTAAGATCCCTCTAGTTATATGACAAATATAACATTTGTAAACTTTCTATGCCAATGACAGTTATCACTCAAACATTAAAGAGGATTATTGTCCCTAGCTGGAACACAGACAGTAATGAAAACCCAAGATTCTATCCCATCCCTACTTCACACTGTTTCAAAAACATTTTTTGGTTTACATATACTTTAAATAATTTGTGTTAAAACATCAACATCTGTATTAAATTCTTGTAAAATTGTACACTGTCGGTCTAACACAGGGAGCTTATTGACAGTAAAGAGCATACTGAGAAGCGTGAAATACAGTATATGATGCGCTTTCTTCACCTGGTCAGCAGCTTGTTAACTGTTTACTAAAAAAAGCTATATTGGTTTACTGGAGTGGAAAAAATGTGTTTACTATACTAGACTAAGTTATCTGGCATGGAGGCCTACACCACAAACTTGTAACATAATTGCAAATCTTTTGGTAAGTAAGATAGGTAAGATAGGTCACATATATGCCCTTCAACTGCTGTTTTTCTCAAACTCATTAAAACTTGAAAAACTTTAGAACCTTCACAGCCTTTTAACTGTAGATTTACCTGTTGGTCTGGAGTTTTTCTTTTTCTTTTCTAAGGCAGGCCATAGATTATGCAATTTTCTTTCCTTCTACCATGAGTAGAAGGAAAGAAAAATTATTGATTAATCCTGTCATCAACACAGTGCTGAGTTGGAATCCCTTCCACAGTGCTATTGTGTTCTGCTGGTAGGAAGCCTTGCCTGCCAGCAGAGCACGATGATTAGTTATGCCGGCTACAGCTGTTGGCACTAATAGTTTGGGAAAAACTCAACAGGCTGGTTGTACACAAGTCGATTGATAGATCGATTTGAGTACAACCTGGGTGCCTGTACATGGATCGAAATTCGAACGGTCCCTGCTAAACTGACCAAACTTTGATCCATGTATGAGTTTCACAAGAAAGATAGTAAGAATCATTGTATTTCCGAGTGGAACCCTCTGTTAGGTGAAGAGGGCAAGCTGCAGAATTTCCACTTTGGAGAACTGAGGTAAATTGTTTAATGGTGGTCTTCACTTCCTCCCATAAAGATCTTAACTTGGGGCAATATCAGAAGATATGAGATATTGTACTCACTGCTGAGCAACAGAGCCAGCAAGTGTCCAGGACATTCTGGTCCATTGTGTGCTGGGTCCCATAAGGGACCCAGTACCATCTGGACAAAATCTTACAGTATATCTTGTTATATACAGTATACTGCTGAAGAGGTTACCAAAGTTTTCTCAGATGCCCACCTAGCCAGTTGTCCCCTGGATCCTGTTCCCTCACAACTACTATGGTCACCCTCTTCTATCCTATGCTCTCTCACTCACATCTTCAATCTCTCCCTCTCTACTGCCACCTTCCCCTCACCTCTACATCATCCACAGATCACCCTCATTCTTAAAAAGCTCTCACTGGACCCCACCAACCTGAAAAACGTAAGACCTATCTTCTTGCTCCTATTTACCTCTAAACTTTTAGAACACTTAGTCTACAACTGTATAAGCTCCAACCTCACTGAAAACAACTCTCTTGACCCCTTACAGTCTGGCTTTCACTTGCAGCACTCCACAGATATTCCCTACTAAAACTCACTAATGATTTACTTACTGCTAAAATGGCCAGTACTGAATACTCCTACTACCAGACCAGGTATCACTAAATGGCAGAGCGCGGTCTGGACCAAGCCAATGTCCCATCCAGACCGCTACAGTACCGCCATTTAGTAGCCCATAGCTGTCACTGCCGCAAATGTCATTCTCAATCTCACAGAGCTGACAGCGGAAGGTGGGACAGTTTTGGATGGAGAGCGGGGCTGCACACATTAACAAGCAGGTAATTGGTTGCTAGGATGCAGGGCGGTCCTAGCAGCCAATCACCAGCTTGCAGCTCCCCCCCTCTGACCAAACCTGCTGTGCCTCCCGTCCTCCTCCCTGTCTGTGTAAGATAGGACAGGAGGGGGGGGGGGCGATGTGAAGGGGGGTTTAGGACATTGATGGGATTGCTGAAAACTGTAGGGGGGAGGTTAAGGGGGGGAGCTCAGGACAGTTAAGGGGTGCTAAGGACAGTTAAGGGGGGAGCACCGGACAGTTAAGGGGAGATTTAGGACAGTTAAGGTGGAACTCAGGACAGTAAGGGGGGCTCAGGACAGCTAAGGGGGAGCTTAGGACAGTAATAGGGGACTAAGGACAGTAATGGGGGGCTCAGGACAGTAATTAAGGGGCTCAGGACAGTAATGGAGGGGCTCAGTACAGTAATGGGGGAGCTTAGGACAATAATGGGGTGGATTGAAAACAGTAATAGTGGGGCTGAGGACAGTTATGGAGGGAACGTAGGAGAGTAATGGAAGGGACTGAGGACAGTTAAGGGGGGCTCAGGAAAGTTAAGGGGGAGCTCAGGACAGTAAAGGAAGGGGCTCAGGACAGTAAAGGGGAAGCTCAGGACAGTTAAGGGCAGGGGTTCAGGACAGTAATGGGAAGGACTGAGGATAATAATGGTGGGACTCCTGACAGTTAAGGGGGGAGCTCAGGACAGTAATGGGGGGCTGAGGACAGTAATGGGGGGGCTCAGGACAGTAATGGTGGGGCTTCCGACAGTAAAGTGGGGCTTAGGACAGTAATGAGGGACTGAGGACAGTAAAGGGAGGCTTAGGACATTAATGGGGTCGCTAAGGACATTATTGGGGTACCCGAGGACTGTAATGGAGAGGCTGAGGATAGTAATGTGGGGGGGGCTGAGGACAGTGATGGGGGGCTAAGGACAGTATAGAGAGGGGGGCTGAGGACAGTAATGTAATGGGGGGCTCAGGACAGTAATGTGAAGGGGGGCTTTTGATGTGAAGGGGTGTGACTGTGATGTGAAGTGGGGACTGAGGATGCTGATGTAAAAACAGGATTGTGATATAAGGCTCAATTAAGATCTGTGCATGTGATTTGCATGCGCACATCATGGGTATGGCAGCCCATTCAATTTAACGGGCTGCCCTACCGATGAGAAATGTAGGGAAAGAAGTTCCAACCCTTTCAGATAAGATGCATGGTGCTGCAGCACCATGTGGTTTAGTGTGCACCAAAATGTGTTGTAGGTGCCGATGTATGGGTGTGCCCTTAAGAATTAATGGCACCCCATGAATCTGCTAAAGAGCAGCACATTTCTCTGTGGGTCGAGAATGCATGCAATTTTGCACATGTTCCCCAGCCACAGAGAAGTGAACCTAGCCTTAGAAGAGAGGGGCTGTGATGTGAAGGATCCGAGTCATCACACGCGATTCAGACTCCTGCTGGAAGAAAATTTTACTAACTGGACCTTGGTGAATTTTATTTCAATACCCTTGTACTTGACCTTTCTGAAGCTTTTGATACTGTTGAGCCCCCAATCCTCCTCAATAAACTCCACTCACTTGGCCTCCAATTTTCTGCTCCTCCTATCTATCACATTGCTCCTTCAGTATTACTTAAAACTATGTCTCCTCCTCTCTGCTTGCTCTTTCTGTAGGGGTTTCCCCAAGCTCTGTTCTACTACCCCTTCTCTTTTTTATCTACACATCTTCTCTTGGTCACTTGGTCACTCCCCACTGCCTCACCTCAATCCTTCAGACTCCTCTTGCATTACTTACTTACTAACTGACATATCAACATGGATATCATACCCCTTCCTCAAACTATATCTCTCTGAAACCAAGCTTGTAATATTTCCCCCCGCTCATGCCCTTCCCCCTGAGTTTTCCACAGAGAATAATAATACAACTATCAGTCCCTCCTCTCACCCAAGGGTACTAGGTATAATCCTAGACTCTGACCTGTCCTTTCAGCCCCAAATCCAATTACTGTCAAAAGCTTGAAGACTTCACCTCCACAACATCTCTAAAATTCACCCCTTTTAAACTAATGAAACCACCAAGCTACTCATTCACTCCCTTGTTATCTCTCGCCTTGACTATTGCAACTCCCTTCTCTTAGGTCTATCCCCCCTTCAGTCTATCATGAATGCTGCTGCCAGACTTATCTGTCTTACCAACCACTCAGTGTCTGCCACCCCTCTTTGCCAGTCCCACCACAGGCTTCTGATTGCCCAGCAAATTAAATTCAAAATATTAACAACATACAAAGCTATTCACAACTCTGCTCTGAGCTACAGCACCAGTCTTGTCTTAAAATATCACCCAAACCTAGGGTTGCCACCTCATCCCTTTAAAACCGAACACATATTAATTACACGGGTTCTGTGGCTGATTAAGATGATAATAAAACTCATTTAGTGCCTTATCTGCATTAAATTAGCCTCAGAACCTGTGTAATTCATATGTGTTTGGTTTTAAAGGGATAAGGTGGCAACCCTACCCAAACCATCCTCCCCGCTTCTCCCAAGACCTCCTGCTCTCTAGCTCTCTTGTCTCCTCCTCCCATGCTCATCTCCAGGACTTCTCCAGAGCCTCTCCCATCTTCTGAAACCCTCTGCCTCAATCTGTCCAGCTATCTTCTACTCTGGATGCCTGTAGGTAATCCCTTAAAACTCCTCTCTTCGGTGGAGCCTGTCCCTTCTAACAACTTTTAATCCCTCCATCAGCTCATCCCTCACAGTTATTACCTTTTGTACCACTTTCTTTACCCTATTAGATTGTAAGCTTTTATGAGCAGGGCCCTCTTAACCTTCTTGTATTTTATTGTATTGTCTCCCTGTATATTGCAATGTGTGGCGCAAACTGATGGCGCTATATAAATCCTGTATGATAATAACAATAATTAAAAAAGGATATTAAAGTATATAAATTATTTACTTATCTATTCTATATAAACACTTCAGCAATGTCTAATCAATGCATCAACTGCAGAACAGTGTAAAATAATAGTTTTCCTACTTTTGGCAGATGTAATGCTTATGTAATTTTTACATCCAAAATATTTTTTTTTACCTAGTAAAAGGTTTCCTCAATCAGATTTGAAGATCAATAGGAATGTGTGCCTTATTAATACATGAACATTTTCCCTAAAAAGCTCCAGGCATTAAAATACCTGAAACATATATTCCTGATTAGGACCTTATTATTGCACCTGCACATGTCCTGTGCTTCATGTATTGGGCCCTTTGTGTGATAGTTAAGACAGCTGTTGATTATAATAGCTTTGTTATAAATAGTCAGAAGAGCGGCAACAACGGCGAAGGATGAACGATCTGTTTAGAAGGACACAGTTTCTAAACATGCATATGTGGAAAGGGGAGAACTACAGATGCAGAGACGTGCCTACCTACTGGCTATTGTCCCTGGCTGGTGAATCCTCCCCAGATTTCTTTAACAACAATAATACTTCTTTTGCCGGTCCATACAATAAGCATCACCTTGAGAATCTGCTTTTTTGGAATCCTAAGTGCAATACTCTGAAAGCACTTATTTGTAATGTGGGTGTATATATATGTATGTATATATGTATATATATATATATATATATATATATATATATATATATATATATATATATATATATATATATATATACATATATATATATATTTGTACATATAGAAATATTGGTTGCATGAGCTGGGCTATTGCATATAGTGAAAACATGAAAAAATGCATGTTGTAGATGCTGCACATCCCCTAGATATGTATAGTTATTTTTGTAGATAAAAACGATAATTAAAACTATTAGGTGTTCCTTAGCTTTATGGTGTGCTGTATTATGAACATCCTCTGCACTCATAAATTAAATGCTACTGAACCGCTTGTTGGGTCTAATTAAAGATGATGCTTACCTTAAGGTAAATGTTTTCATGTGATGCTCCTAGGAATGTGTCACAGGTGAGATGGAGCACAGGTTCAAGCAGCTGGTCAAAAGATCTGTGCAGGGGGGTCCTATGATATCCTGTGCAGAGTGGTCTTATGTAGGGAAATCTGAATCAAGCTCACTGCTATCTGTGCATATGAGCAAATACATCAGGACTGGATGCTCTGCCTTAAGCGATGAGAGGAGGATGCTTTGTGCCTGTGTCTCAGCAACTTGTTGCGCTCTCCTACACTGTTAATTCACCAATGCAGAAATCAGAAGGATAAGATATAAAAAAATATAGGAGTGTTTAAGCAGAGTCATGTAAAGGAAGGTAAAAAAGAGGCATTCAGTCTGATTTCCTTTATTTTATTCTCTGTTAAGCTTCCAACCCTTTCACTAAAACACAATTAGCATGCATCATTTCAATTATTGTGTGCCTGGCAGTGGCGAACTAGGATATCTGGCACTGGGGGCCGCTCGTTTTTTTAAATTAAAATGTTGGGAATTAATAAAATGGTCCAAGCTCATATCTGCCACAGTACAGATCTCCCCTAACATTCATAAATACCCTCCCCCAACCCCCACCCCCAGCACAGACCCCTCAGTACAGACTGACCCCCCCCCATACAACACACCAGCACAGACCCCTCAGTACGGATACCCCTCCCCAGTACATACCCCCAGTACAAAAAAATCCCTTCCCAGCACAGACCTCTCAGTATAAACACCCCTTCCCACCACAGACCTACCAGTAGAGCTGCACGATTCTAGAGAAAATTAAGAACTTTTTTATTCCAAAGATTTATAACCCCTGAACGTTAGGTTATCAAACAAGATGGCAATAAAATACGACATAATACTCTTTGCTTTAATTAAATTGAAAGAAAAATAATGTAATGTGTAAAGAAATAAAAAAATTACCATTACCTTATATTAGGGCGGCACAGTGGTGTAGTGGGTAACACTCTCGCCTAGTAGTAAGAAGGGTCGCTGGTTCGAATCCCAACCACGACACTACCTGCCTGGAGTTTGCATGTTCTCCCTGTACCTGTGTGGGTTTCCTCCGGGTACTCCGGTTTCTTCCCACACTCCAAAGACATGCTGGTAGGTTAATTGGATCCTGTCTAAATTGTCCCTAGTATGTATGAATGTGAGTTAGGGACCTTAGATTGTAAGCTCCTTGAGGGTAGGGACTGATGTGAATGTACAATGTATATGTAAAGCGCTGCGTAAATTGACAGCGCTATATAAGTACCTGAAATAAATAAAAATTAGGGTCTTTTATTTTTAGTACTCGCCAACACCAATTACTGATACCTACCGCAACGTTTTTGTTTACACTTCAGCTGTCAGCAATGGTACAAAGTGCTGAAAAGTTTTTTACAAATAAAAAAAAATTTTTTTTTTAAAATCTTGCACTTTTTTTGATGTGAAACGTGTAAATATATGTAAAAAAAAATAGTTTTTAAAACAGAAGTAAATAAAAAAAATCAGCAGGAAAATAATAATTAAACGGAGAAGCAGGAGTTAATAAGGCTGATTAGAGTAAATTAAGGGTTAATAAGGGGTTAAACAGAGGAACAATTTAATAGAAACCAAAAGAAAAAAAATGACAAAAACCCCTTCCCAGTACAGACCCCTCGTACAGACACTTTAGTAGACCTCACACCAACCAACCTGATTATACCAATCTCCTTTACATGATGTGCCTATGACTATCTCCTCTATTACAACAAGCTGGTTTGCAACACAGCTTAAGCTGGGCATGCACTGTGCAAACTTTGGCCATTTCCCTAGTAACTGAAATTCCCTTAGTGGGTGGCCCTGCAGGTCCTGCTCTGTCCAGCTTTTGTTGGAGAAACCTGCTGGAAAATTTTAAACCAAACAGTGGTTGTATCAAATCAGATGGCAACACCATGCGGAAGATTCATTCATCGGCAGGCTGATCGAAAAACCTATTAGTGTGTGGTCAGCCTAAAGCCAGTACGGACCAGCCAAACTTTGATCCATGCATGAGCACCCTGTGTATACACAAGTAACAAGCTTGACGGGTTTTGAATGAATAGTGCTGCCAGCTATAGCTGGCAACACTAATCATTGTGTTCTACCAGTAGGGAAGGCTGCTCGCTGGCAGAACACAGCACTGTGGGAGGGATTCCTCCATCAACACTTACTGTGTTGATGGGGCAATTGAGTAATTTTCTTATCTTCCAACCTTGGTGGAAGGAAAAAAAATTGCACAATCTATGGCCTACCTAACAGTGAGCAGAATAAGGGAAGCTCATTAGGCATTAGGGGAGGCAAGCTTGTGGGCAGGGCCTACCTCCCTGCACATAGTGGCACCATTCCTCGTGTATGGACTCACTAATGTCTGGGACCAGGCGGGGTCGCAGTCACATGCACATCAACATTAAGGCAGAATCCTGACTTAGAAGTGAGCCGTACACCTTGCACAGCTGTGTAATAACATAGAGATCCCTTCTATGAAACACTCTGTCCCATGTCACTGCACACCTTGTCTTCTGAATGTAGCATTTAGAGGGGGACATCTCAGAGCTTGTGCAATACTCCACCAGTCCAGATTTTCTCTGCCACCTCACTCCCAGTGACAGAATGAGGTCCCGCCGTGCACTAAGCCTGGACCTCATGCGTGCACTTAATTAACTCCTACAGCTTTCCCGTACCATGCGGCTAGGTCCATGGGGTCACCGTACTGCAGGTTCGATCCTGATTGCTTTTGGGGAACCGAATGCTGTGAAGGGAGCCAGAGCACTGACCCCCTCACTACCATCACTCATGCCTGGTAGAACTCTCTGTCTCTGCTATTTCATTCCCATCAGTTCATGGGCATGGTTACCCATAGCAACTCCACACTTCCTGCAAACTCCTCTACTGAGTTAACCCTTTGTGATGGCCTTTAATTCCTTCCTCTTCACCCCCATATGTGCTTATAGACCCTTTTGGAATAACTTCAGACCAGTCATAAAACATTTGATAAGACTTTACTGGAAAACTAGACAATACTGTCCCAACAGTACAATAACAGTTCCTTTCTAATTAGCAAGATCCAGGCTACCCAGTGCATAACTTCCCCAAGGTGAGAGTTCATATGTGGTAGAGTCTTGGCTCAGGCAGACTTTCCTAGAATGCACTACAGATGTTGCTGGTGGTTACATCTTCAAGCTTGGTAATTATTATTGTTGCTGTACCTCTGTTTGCTGTATGGATTGTAATTCACTTCAATAAAGGGGTTTGTATCGGAGTGCGGTCTTCCAGCCCTTCTTACTTCTACACTTCAGACTTGGTCTCTTGACCCCATGCCATGCAGACAGCTCTCTGAGCTGAGCCTTCCCCCTATTTATTGACAGCACAGGGTGGAGCCCAGAAAATGCCTGGGAAAATGCAAAGACTGACTTAACCCCTTCCCACCTGGAAAACCTGGGCAACCGATCTAACTTAGAAACAGCACTTGCACGCACCTACCTACAAGCTTTTTTCAGATAAGCTCAGCTATGACAAAGGAAAAAGTAGTTAGAACAAACAGGTCCTATTTTAACCATTCCATTTGAGCCTGCTACAGTCATGGGGAGCAAATTAAAGCAATTCTGTTGCTCTCCGAAAACTATGAACAGAAGCCAGAGGACCAAAGCACATATCTGAGGAACAGGAAACAGGATAGGAGGGCTTTGATGCTCTTCTTTTTACAGACAAGTTTTCAGGCAAAATCTTTTGGAAAATTTTTAGGAAACATATGGCCAGAGAGTATGAAGCCTGCCTTTTGGCATCACTCTTTTAGAAATTGTTACTTGCCTGGCTGTCATGCTGTTTAAGACCCCTTTCACAGTGAGGCGCTTGAAAACTACCCATAAAACATCGGGCGTTTTTGCGGTGCTTTTGCAGCATAAGCAGTGCGCTTTTTAAGGTAACATGTCGCAAAAAAATACATTTTGCAGGTGCTTTTGAAGCACTTTTTCAGGCGCTTTTGAAGAGCTTCTTATTCATTTCAATGGAGAGGGGCGTTTTTGAAGCACTTTTGTAAGTGCTCCAAACATGCTCCAAAGATGCTACTTGCAGGACTTTTTCCACCGCCCCGCCAGCACACCGCCCCAGTGTGAAAGCATCCATTGAAATGAATGGGAAGCAGTTTTCAGGAGCTTTTCAGTTGCTATTTTTAGCGTGAAAGCGCCTGAAAAGCACCTCAGCGTGAAAGGGCTCTCAGTTGCATTGACACACCTGGACAAAATGCAGACCAGGAGTTCTGACTTCATGATGACTTTTTAGTCTTCAGTAGTTGCAGGTCAGTGATTCAGAAAGTGCTAAAGTCAGAGACAGCAAATCGGCTAGTATTGTAACAGAATGGTTAATGGGCTGAATTATCACACAGGGCATAATTGTAACTTGCAGTTTAATAAAAAGGTGCACAGTTAGAATCAATATTGCAAAACAAGATCAGAATGGTAAAGAGCATTTATACACTGCAGAATAATACAATACAGATACAAAACTGAACAAACATGGAATTTTAAGAGCAATGTTTTATGTTCTCAACTCCAAAGACATGCTGGTAGGTTAATTGGCTTCTGTCTAAAATTGGCCCTAGTATATGAATGTGAGTTGTGGACCTTGGATTGTGGGCTCCTTGAGGGTAGGGACTGATGTGAATGTATATGTAAAGCGCTCCGTAAAATTGACGGCACTATATAAGTACCATAAATAATAATGGCTTTATCAGGGTAACATGGCTGCAGGGCATAGTCCTTTTAAGACTCTGTAACAACAGAAAGTCCAGCTAAAAATCTCAACTTCATTAAAACAGTTCAGAACACAAACAGCATCCCTCTCTGTGAAGTCAAGGGTAGCTTAGGTAACAGCCGAACAGCTGAAGGGATCTAAAACCCAAGGAAACAGGGCCACCCCACTGAAATTGCATTACTCTGATAGCAATTGGAGATGAGCTCCATACAGTAGTTGGGCTTTCTAGAGAATCTGCATGCTATTAGGCTCCTACCTAGCTGCCTGCACACTGGTTCTGACAGTGGAGGACCTATCATCTGGCTACAGATCCTTTGCCTATCTACTTCATCAGGTGTTTTCCTTCTGAGCTGCTGAAAGCTGCTGAGAAAGGAAGCAGAGAAACAAATTTGTATCTGAGCATGGTGAGTAAATAGGTAACCTGCTATACTTTTTTAGTAAGTTCTTTAAAGTGACACTAAAGGTTCGGGTTTTTTTAAATAACAAACATATCATACTTACCTCCACTGTGCAGCTTGTTTTGCACAGAGTGGCCCCAAATATGCTCTTCTGGGGTCCCTCGGCGGCTCTCTCGGCTCCTCCCCACATCAGATAACTGCCTGGGAGAAGCGCTCTCCCGGGGGGTTACCTTACGGGTACGCTCCCAAGTCCAGCATTCGGCGTCCATAGATGCCGAATGCAGGACTCGGCCCCGCCCCCCCAGCACTCGCGTCATTGGATTTGATTGATAGCAGCGGGAGCCAATGGCTGCGCTGCTATCAATCTATCCAATCAACAGCCGAGAACCCCAGGCAGAGAGACAGCGCGTCCCCGTGGGACAAGTTTGAGGGTTCAGGTAAGTAAAACGGGGGGCTGGGTCACTGACAGGTCACTGACAGGTGTTTTTTCACCTTAATGCATAGGATGCATTAAGGTGAAAAAACACGAACCTTTACAACCCCTTTAAGTAGGAACTGCAGTCTGCTCACATAGTTTGTAATAAAAACATCTTTGACATTCTGAAGCTTCCCTCCAACCACTTTGCATATTATTTTATATATACTGTGATTCTGTACTTCCCAAATATGCTGCAGAAATCTCCCTTCACTGAGTCTGGCTGCATCCATTTTAACTGTGGGCAGCTGAAGCTGCTGCCTGTTCATTTCTTGGCTTTACACAGACACACAGAGGCACACCTCCAGCTCTGCAGCTCTCATTGGCCCTCTTATGACTGATCCCCCCTCCCTTCCTGGCAAACTCTCACAAGAGTGAGAGAGAGAGAGCTATGCATGATGTCATAATCCTAGGCTAATGACCAGACAAGAAACAGGAAGTGGGCTGTATAAGGTGTTTACTGGCAGAAAAAAAAATGTTTTACTATCTAAAGTTAAAACAACAAGGGCAAAATATATAATAGATGGAAAGATGAAAAAATGACTGAAGTTCCACTTTAACCAGCAGTGGTAGCCCTGTATTCTTCTTGAGACAGGTTTCCTTCTTGCATAAGTAAGGGAGTTGATTAACTCATAGTCATTGAAATTTCTGTTATTTTACTAATTGGCTGCACACTGGTTGCTATTTTAAGTGAACAAAAAACATTCCTTTAGTTAATCATTAGAACAAATTATTTTTTTTTTATTTTGTTATGTGGCCAATGTAGGTGTTTCTTGAAGTGTCTCTTATTTTACCTAATGCAACTTTCACAGTTCTAAATATGTCAAGAGCATTTGGTGTTTTATTTTTTGTGGCATGTGACTTTACATTATTCTATACCGTCATTGACAAGAGAAACACAGTGAATCATGTCAGCTGCTTACCATAATACATGAAGACTCTATCTGTGAACAGAATGAGCAATGACTGTGTAATGCAGAAAAAAGAGTGTGATCTCAGCATTCACTTCACATATTCGGTGGAACCTGATGTACTGAGGCTGATAACAGCATTAGTTCTATTATCTCTAATCAGCCAGTGCTAACAACCATATAACAAATGGCCATTCTATAGCACACTCGCTGATTTGCCATCTTTAGCTGCTGATCTTGAAATCGTAGCTTTAAATGAAATGATAGCAATGTTTATATTGCTCCTAATGTACATATTAGATATAAAAAATATGTTTTGATGCCTGCTTCTCATGTTTGTGTGGCGATAAAGATGTACCAATTTTGATAATGATCATTAGGGATGATTATCTCCATGAAAATTCTGCAAAAATCAGAAGACTTTTACCATTTTGACAAAATGTATTGGAGTGCATAGGGTAGAGAAAAATAAAGCTAAATTCAGCGTTAGAATGTTAGAAAAAAAAACTCGCCCCACTCCAAAAAAACTCTTGTTTAAAGTGTACATGATAAAACTACTACATAAAAAAACAAGAAAAAGCCCAATAGTGTAGGAGATACCTATACCGTAAACCAATAAAAGCGTGAGAGGCACTAAAATACAAATACAACAGTGCGCATGCGCGAGAGCTCCGACATGGCCGCCTGAGCCGAGAGCTCCGCTCCACCCCGGACCGCCGAGCCGCACAATAGCCGCCACAGCCCGCTAACGGGCTACACAACACCCTCCCCAGGAAGGGGAACCGCCGGGGATCACGGGGATATGTCTGGGCCCCAGGCAAAGCGAGACCTTGGCCCGCAATTTGCCTCGGCGGGAGCGGACCTGCATCCCAAGATGGCCGCCAGCACGGACGGACTGATGCATACAGGAGGCATCCACTCCAGGACATCAGAATGCAGGCCAGTACTGACCCCCCCGACCCTGACTTACGCTCAAGCAGCACAGGGTCCCCCTCAGACCCCACATATCCCTCCCTACGACCACACCAAGAGCCAGGCCACAGCAAAGTCCCCCTCAGAGACGCTCTCCCTCTCCCATCAGGAGATGCTCTCACAGGCCTCCCCTGCACAGGCCACAACACTGGCTCCTTCTATGTTCCAATCTGGTCTATCAGTATCAGACCTCACAGAAATACAGGAAGCCATGTTTGTTAAATTCTCTTCTCTTCTGGAGAAAGGCCTGGCACACACAGCTAATCAAATCACCAATACTATTAAAGCGGACCTGTCCAATTTAGGCGCCAGAATTGAAGCCATTGAGGACAAAGTGGAAGCCACTACCGCTAGCACCAACCAAAACTCTGCTCACCTCAGGACCATTCAAGATCAATTAGACATGGCCCTTGCAAGGATCGACGAACTCGAGAACCGGTCTAGGAGGTACAACTTCCGTATAAGAGGCCTTCCGGAAACCTATTCGGACATACCCTCCACGGTCCAAGACATCATAACAGCCCTTATCCCAAACATTCCCCCTCAGCGTCTTGAACTGGATAGGGCACACAGGTCTCTTGGACCCCCCAGACAAGATGGCTCTCAAAGGGACATTATAGTCAAGCCACACTTTTATGCGGTAAAGGAGGAGGTCATGCGCCAATCGCGTCTGAAGGCTAAGCTACAGCACCAGGGTCACCAGATCCATATTTTCGCTGACCTCGCTCCCACAACTATTCAAAGACGCAGGACTCTTAAACCCCTTCTCACGGTACTCTCGCAACGGGACATCAAATACCGCTGGACCTTCCCCTTCGCTGTCAAGTTCACCACCCAAGGCAAAACCCACTCATTCGCTACCCTACAGGAAGGGGAGAGGCTCTTACTAGGCCTCAGGCTGATATCCCATGAAACTCCAATGGACTTTACGCCTGCTCCCTCGGGCTCTACTAAACGACCACCACCAGGCAGCCCGGTATCCCCACTATGGTCGAAGGGCCCTTCCAAGAAGAGCAAAGAGGGGAAACCACCCTAAGACTGCCTTCCACATCTCATATCCTTTCCCCAGTCTCCCCAGAGACATTCTCGGGACTGTTCTTTATCCCAGATGATGGAGCAGGAGCTCCAATTCCTTCCCATGCCTTACAGACACGACATCCCCCACAGTGTCTATGTCTCGAGGATCTTCACCGTTTTCACCGTTTGCTAAACTTAGCTTCGCCTCCGGATACAGATGGCATACACCACTCACTCACCTCCTTTTTCCTAAAGCACTCCGAATGCAAAATCAGCTAAAATGGATGACAGCTGCCCTAGGAGAAGTAGTCATCTACAAGAAATTCAATTCTACAAGATAACCAAGAAACCTCTCTCATAAGGAGCATATTACTGGACTAGAATTTAGTTTAGCTGGCCCTATGATTAGTTCAGTCAGGAATCTTTGCATACCTGTGTTCCCCTACCCCTCCCGTTTTGCAGATGAAGGTCAGTTAGACTAGATAGATGGGGTCTCTCTTGTCAAGGGTGGACCCCTGGGCCCTACCCCACACAGAAGCGGTTGTGGGGGAGTTACCCAGGGGATTAGAAGTGGGCCAGATCTTTGGGTTCTTCTTGTTTTGTCCATTCCGGTGAAGAATTTTTGACAAAGGCATAGAGATCCCCGATATTCAAACTTTTATTGCAGTGTTTTTTCTTTTTCTTACAAATGTTGTGTATTTAGTTTACAGTTCAATTTTGACACACCAAGGGTCCGGGGTGGACCACTTGTGCCTCTACGCGATTCCAGAGAACCGCAGGTGTCCTCTGGTATCGGAACTTCTGACGCCCTACAGGGCAATCAGAAGTAGTTCATTGGGGTTAGAGCGGACTTGGACCCGCATAAACCCAAGGGTATCTCTATAATACCCATGTTTTTGTTTTTCTCATTTTGGTCTCTTAAATATTTAATTTCTTTCTTCCTCTACTCACCCCTTTTCTCTCTCCTAGCCAACCCGGGAGGGGTTCCCCTCCAAGCACCTGAATTGAGCCTAGGACGGACCAACACAAGCTGGCCGCAGTACAATGTCAAAAGACCTCCAAGGGTAAGTGACTGCATGATTCACAGCTTCCATTCCCTCTGCTCCTATGACTGACCACACCATGAAGGATAATGACCTCAAGATTGGTTCTCATAATGTCCAGGGCCTTAATGCTCCTAGGAAAAGGAGATTAGCCTTTGATCATTATAAATCATTGAAGTTTGACGTGTTGCTCTTACAGGAGACACACTTCCAGTCCCGGTACACCCCCAAGTTCCTACACTCACACTTTCCGACATTTTTTCTAGCAAATGCCCCCAATAAGACGAAAGGGGTTGCTATTCTTTTCTCTAAAAACTGCAAATTCTCATTCCTCTCTGACTTTAGGGACCCAGATGGCAGATTTATCTTGGTAAAGGGCAACCTGGAAGGCGTTCTATATTCTTTTGTCTCATATTATGCCCCTAATAAGGGCCAAGCGGCGTTTTTCCGGGACCTATTCTCCACTTTGAACCCCCTCTTGGAAGGCAAAGTAATTATGGGGGGAGACTCAAATGTTGCATTTGATCAGGGTCTAGACAAAACCAGGCCCCTCAAAAACCAACTCACACGCCCCACAAAACTTAGCACGAGGATCGCCAAAATGGTCCATACACAAGGTCTAGTGGATGTATGGAGGGAACTGAACCCCAATAAAAAGGACTTCACACACTTTTCCGCCCCTCACCAGTCGTACGCTAGGATTGACCACATCCTCACCCAGACAGCCCTTATTCCTCTGTCAACCAAAGCAGCAATTCTTGACACAGCTTGGTCCGACCATTCCTTGGTTGCCCTTACTCTACAAAATGTCCTGTCTGGGCGAGGAGGTTTCTACTGGCGACTAAACGAATCACTGTTAGCCGACCCTAGCTTGGTTAAGGAAATTGCTAAAGCTATAAAAGAATTTTTCCTCTTGAATGATGTGGATAATATCAACCCCGAAACCCTGTGGGCTGCCCACAAGGCAACCATTCGAGGAGTCATAATTAAACTAGCGTCCAAATTTAAGAAGGAACGATTGATCGACATTCAGAAGCTTGAACAGTCCTTCCTTCACCTAAAAGCAGAACATAAAAAGCACCCATCTAAAACCCTTTTGGGTAAACTTGATGCCACCAGACTTGAGCTGAATCTCGCCTTAACGGCTAAAGCAGAGAAGACTCTTCGATGGTCTGGAGCCAAATTCTATTGCCACAGGGATAGATTCGGCTCAATGCTGGCATCTAAACTCTCACCTAAATTTCGCTCCAATTCCTTCCCCAAACTGAGGATAGCTGGTCAACCCCCAACTGCAAACCCAAATAGTATCATGTCCGCTTTCCACGATTTTTACTCTTCACTCTACAGCCCTCCTCTATCTGAGAAGGGCTCCCGAGTAAATGATTTCTTGGCCCAGCTTGAACTTCCTTCTCTATCCAGGGACTGTAGAGACTTAATGGATTCCCCCATTACGGAAGAGGAAATCAGGGCAGTTATAAAAAGCCTTAAGTCCGGCTCAGCTCCAGGGCCAGACGGCTTCTCAGTCCCTTACTATAAGGAATACAGCGCTATCCTAACCCCGTATCTAGCAAAGTTCTTTAATTCCAAAAAGTCAGGATCCCCTCTAGAATCTCAACTAAACACAGCATTCATTTCAGTGATCCCCAAACCCAACAAAAACCATGAGGAAGTTGAGAACTACAGACCCATTTCTTTAATTAACAATGACCTCAAAATTCTCACTAAAATTCTTGCCAATCGCCTCTCCTCCTTTATCAATCACTATATACACAAGGACCAAGTTGGTTTCATACCCGGTAGGCAAGGGCCCGACCAAATTAGAAGAGCTATAGATATAGTTTCCATACTGCAATCTAACTGGGAAGGGGGACCGAAACAGAAAGGTATGCTTCTCTCGTTGGATCTCCACAAAGCATTCGACTCAATTAAATGGCCCTATCTCTTCTCCATACTAGAAATGTGGGGCTTCGGTCCCAACTTTTTGGGAATTCTGAAGTCCCTATACTCCTCTCCCAAAGCAGTGATACGCCTACAAGGTCAATACTCTAAAACCCTGTCCATTGCAAGGGGAACTAGGCAGGGATGCCCACTCTCCCCCCTAATTTTTGCCATAGCTATCGAAACAATAGCAATAGCAATAAGAGCAGACCCAAACATTCAGGGAGTCGCCTGCGGTGACCAGGTCCACAAATGCGGGCTGTTTGCGGACGATATGCTACTTTTTCTCACATCCCCAACCACCTCCCTCCCAAACCTTTGCAGACTCCTGAAAGAGTTTTCGGGGGTCTCTGGACTTAAGGTCAATTATGCCAAATCTTCAGCTTTAAATATCTCCCTGGACCCTACCTTAATGGCATCCCTGCAGAGTTCCTTTGATTTCAAATGGAGTGATACTTACATTGACTATTTAGGGATAAGGCTCACAGCGAAAACTGAACTCCTTTATACATCCAACTTCCCTCACACATACCGCAAACTGGAGTCCGACTTATCTAAATGGGCTAGAGGGGGTCTATCCTGGTTGGGGAGGATTCACGCCGTCAAGATGACCCTACTCCCCAGAATTCTCTATCTATTTAGAGCCATCCCAATCAACATCAATAGGGAACATTTGAAATCTCTCCAACGGAAAATAGTAAAATTCATTTGGGGAGGGAAGGGGTACAGACTACAACAGAGCACTTTATACTTAAACAGAACCCAAGGGGGCTTAGGCCTCCCACATCTACTTTGGTATTTTCAATCGGCCAGATTAGCTCAGATTTCGACGGTATATGCGAAAGCGGAGAGACCGGACTGGATAATGATTGAGAGACAGGCAGTCCCCTCTTTTACTATTGATTTCCTTTTATGGGTTCCCCCTAAAAAACGTCCCCCCATTCTATCCCCAATCCTCTCACAATCCTTTCAATTATGGGATTCTCTAAGAAACCTCCCAAACTTAACTTCCCGTAAACAACCGCTGGCCCATATATTCAATAATCCTGACTTTCCCCCTGGAACTGACATTAAAGCATTCCGCTGGTGGCTGAACAAGGGGATGTACCGGATTGGACACTACTTCACTTCACAGGGGCCTATAACCAGGGCCTTCTGTGTGAGTCAGTTAGAAATGCCTGACTCTGAGAACTTCCGCTTTCAACAGATCAGACACTTCCTCACAAATAGAGGTAAAGACAATCCTTCTAATCACTCATTCACCCCCTACGAGGTATGGTGCGGTCGTTCCACGGAGCAGAGGGGTGGAATCTCCATCATTTATCAGTCACTCTCTAATCAAACAGCCAAGTCTCCATACATGGTAGCTTGGGAGTCTGACTTAGCCATGGAGTGGGACCTGGAGAAATGGAGAGTCACCTATAATAGGGCGTACAAGAGCATCCTGAACATCTCCCTGGTGGAATCCAGCGTAAAGGTCATCACGAGATGGTACCTCCCACCAGAGAGACTGGCCAGAATGTTCCCCTCCACGGACTCCAGGTGCTTTAGGGGTTGTCTGCTTAGGGGCTCATTGACCCATACCTTTTGGGAATGCCCACGGCTGAGGTCTTTCTGGCATAAGATTTTCCGATTGATTAAAAAAGTCACCGGAATTCAGGTCCCTAGAACCCCCGCCGTAGCCCTTCTGAACGACCACTTACCCAAAACTCCAAAAATATCACGCAGACTGATTCACTTTATTTTGCTGGGAGCTAAGTTATCTATAGCCAAGGCATGGAAACAACCCAAGGTACCCTTCCAAGCGGCTGTCCGTAAGATTTCATGGATCATGGCCCAAGAGAAGGTGGCCAGCATCCTAAATAACACCACAGAGAAATTTGAAGCTATCTGGGAACCATGGGCTAATTTCCTAGGCACCTCCTTGATCCCAGGGGTTATACCCTGACGAATCATACAGTATCTGGGCTTTGGGGACCTCCTCCCGTGGTTTGGCTTCCTTCCTCCCCCTCCTTCTCTCCTGTCTCCCCTCTCTTACCTCTCTATTTTTCCCCCCCCTTTTTTTTTTTTTTTTTTTCTTTTTTTCTCCTACTTCTTGTTCTTTGCAGGCTTATCTGTCAACTAATCGTTCTCCTGCCTTATTACAGACCTTTTCAGAGAATTCAGGGAACCCAGTTCCCAAGGGCAGCAAGGATGTTAGATCGTTACCCTATGTTTAGTTTTCCAGGGACATGAAGCATCTAAACAGGGAGTGTTGGGGGCAGGTGGGAGAGTGCCGCTCAGGCACAGTGTGTTCCCAGTTGGGGTGCAGACGGCCTCTCCTACCTCCTCCTCACCAAACGTTCCTTGAGCCACGGCTCTACAGAACTTTGCGATCTAACTTGTTCGTATGTAGGTTCTCTTTCAAGGACTCCATTCTCTTTATGATATGTTCTGTCTGCGATATATCTAAGGTCATAGGGTATATATGTAACCCCCAAAGGGTTTCATCCATCTGTTTTTTCTTTTGTTTTTTCATTTACTTTTCTATGTACGCCTGCATTGAAAGCGATGGTTATGTACTTTTGTTTTTGATCTATTTGAAACTTAATAAAATGTTTTGAAAGATAAGTGAAAAAGGCAGTTCACCAGATGAAATGCAAAACGCGTATTTCAGAATGCTGTTTTTTTGTATGAAGTACTAACTCTACATTGGGACAAAAGAACAGTTTTGGAAGAAATTGAAGCACTTATGAATAATTAACGTCATTCTTGAAAAAAACACTTCTAAGGAGTCTTTGTTATCTATAATAGAAGAATAGCAGTATATGCTCAGTCATATTTTTATTGTTTTGTAACAAATCCATCCAGCACTAGGCTGTTTGTTACAATGAGAAAGGCGTGTGCCGTGGCCCCAAAACATCAGTGTCCTTAAAATCCTGAGGTTGATCGGTTGAGTGCTGGCTCTCTCTTCTATTTTTATTTTTATTGTTGTCTGTTCCCGCACATGGAAGATTTCCCTTTCAGTTTCTGATGCGTAGACAAAAAAGTAAGTCAATGGAATTGTGCCCAAAGTAAAAGGAAATTCTACCTCTGACAGTTGTCACCAGAATACACATCTGAAATGGAAGAAGTCTTCTCCAATTCTGGTGACATATATAAAAACTTTTTTTATTTGCACTCAATCCAAAACCTGGGTCCTCAAGAGAAATAATGAGTGGATCTTTCCAATAGAGACAAAGACAGCACATAAAACCTGAGGCTCTACGAGGTTCAAACACTTCCCCGCTCAAACCAAAACCAGAATACCCAAGAGAAATAGTGAGTGGATCTCTCCAATCAATACAGAGACAACACAAAAACCTAAGGCTCTAGGAGTCTCAAACCCTCCCGACTCAAATCAAAACCAGGATCCCCAAGAGAAATGGTGAGTGGATCTCTCCAATAGGGACAAAGACTGCACAAAAAACTTAAGGTTCTAAAAGGTTCAAACACTTCCTCACTAAAACCAAAACCAGGGTTCCCAAGAGAGATAGCGAGTGGATCTCTCCAATGAGAACAAAGACAGCATGAAAATCCTGAGGCTCTAAAATAGGTTGTAACCCTTTCCAATTCAAACCAAAACCAGGGAAACAATTTTGGTTGGAGTTACCTTTATAGTGGTTATAAACAGGCTAATTTTAGATCACAATGGCAATACCTATGTCTGACTATTATGTGTTTGCAATAAAATCTGGTCAAGTAAAATACAAATACTAATCATATACTGTGGAACAATTAAAAAAAAAAAGTGCAAAGTGCAATATGCTATTCAGTTCCAATAGTGACAATGTGAAAAGCCCTTAGAAATAACGTTCATAATAAATCTTCTATGTCATTGGATACCTACCTTCTTCAACATGAAATACTTTTATAAACCATCGCCATCTATTGCTTATTCACCCAGTAGTGCCCAACTGGATATACATTCATCAAATAGCCATGACTTTTTTAACTAAAAAGAAGGTCTGAAATCGCCTGGATTGGTAAGTCTCCTTCAGGATCTTCTTACACCTGTTGGGGGTCCTAAGCTACTCTCCTCTTTTCCACCATAATGTGTAATGAAAAAAGGGAACCAATACAGTGTAATACCGTTTATTTCTCACAAATACAAAACAAAGGCTGCTTACATTGTAAAGTGCCCTCCTCGGCACAAGGATAACTTGCATGGATTGTTGTAAGGCAAACTATGGCCCTCCAGTTCAGGAACTACAATTCCTATCACGCTCTGCTCACGCTTTAGAGCTGGCATGTGTTCCACTGGCCGATTGGTGAAAAACCTGGAAGGCAGGGACCCAGAAGTGACGTGACCCATAACCTAGGCCTTGGCATAAGTTTCACCGTCTGACATCATCAGGAAGTGCCGAAATGTCAGACAACAAAATGTTTGACGAAGAGTAAATTAACATTCACGTCACTTCCGTCTAGACATGTGCACACTGAAATATTTCGTTTCGGAATATCGTTTTCGTCCGAAAAATACATTTATTTCGTTACTCCCGAAATTCGTTTTTATTTATTTTGTTTTTCGTTAAAATTTGCATTCGTCCAAAAATCCAAATTGAGGTCGAATGTGTCATTGAAGGCTTATGGTGTCTGTCGAATGTTCATAGAAGATTCGACGGAGCAGCTAAACTGTACGATGCCGTATAGTTTACCTGCTCCGTCGAATATTCTTAGAACTTTCAACAGACACCATAAGCCAAAGTACGTGTGTACTTAGTTCTAGCTATTTTACTGCTCCGCCTCTTTGGTTACAATCAGCCAATAACATTCATCATCATCATTATTTTTATCTATCTTTTCTCCCCTACGTCAAATCTTTTCTCTCTATGTAGAATAATCTTGGACTATTAGAGTTAAGGTTAGGCACATTCGACCACAGGTTTGATGGACACAGATTGTTATTGTCATCATCATGTCAAATCTCTTATTTATATCGAACTATTGTAGCAACAAAAATGAAAATAAAGCATTTGTTTATGTCGGATCTTTCGTTTTTCCGATACTGCACTTTCGTTATCGTTTGTTAAAACGATAACGAAAATACCTGAAATTCGGCCGAAAATGCATTCGGACGAAAACGAATGCACATGTCTACTACCGTCCCTGCCTTCCGGTTTTACACAAGTTGGCCAGTGGAACGCACGCCGGCTCTAGAGCGTGAGCAGAGTGGCAGCATTCCCTTACAACAATCCATGCAAGTTATCCTAGTGCTGGGGAGGGCACTTTACTAAGTAAGCAGCCTTTTACCTGTTTTATACTTGTGAGAAATAAACAGTATTACACTATATTGGTTCCCTTTTTTCATTACACCATATTATGGTGGAGAGGAGGAGAATTGCTTAGGACCCCCCAACAGGTGTAAGAAGATCCTGAAGGAGACCCACTAATCCAGGTGATTTCAGACCTTCTTTTTAGTTAAAGAGATCATGGCTATTTGATGAGTATACATCCAGTTGGGCACTACCGGGTGAATAAGCAATAGATGGTGATGGTTTACAACAGTGTTTCATGTTGAAGAAAGAAGGAATCCAATGACATAAAAGACTTATTATGAACTTTATTTTTAAGGACTTTTCATATTGTCACTATTTGGACTGATTGGCATATTGCACTTTATTTTTCAATTGTTCCACAGTATATGATTAGTGTTTGTATTTTAGCGCCCCCTCACACTTTACTTATAAATTCAGGGTTGTAACTCTTCCTAAGGACATGCTGTATAAGGCTGGCCATAGATGCCTGAGGGCTGATCGAAAAAAAAGGGAATAGGTTCTCCCATCCACACAGGTGTCAGAATACACTGATCAGCCTGTTAGTTGCCGTCGGCAGATTAAGAAAAAATTTCCAACAGTCCCATTCAACAGAAGTAAATAGTTAAATCAACTTCTGTCAAGCGGGAACAGCCATAGGTAGATCCAAATTCAGCTGGTCCCTGCTGAACCAGTTGAATTTCAATTCATCTATAGGCAGCTTTAGTGTAGAAATATTCAAAGCTAGATAACTTACTCACCTAAATTTGTGGTCATGTTATGTGCCAGTTCCAAAGTCCTCTATCTTCTTCACTACATTGACACTTCCTTTTGGCTGTCTAGCAGCAGGGTTCAGGAGGCATGGACTGCACCCAACTCCTCTGTTCATTACTTCTGGGAAGCAGAACCAGCAAGGGGTATGGAGGACACCAGAAAGTAAAAAAGAAAGAAAGCTTCACCCCCCCCCCCCCCTCAGTCTCGTAGTTTTATTATCTGATGTACACATAAAGCAATATGCAAATATTTATCAAATACACTACAAAATAGGAAAAAGCACAGTAATAAATAAACTAAAACGTAATACCTAAACTACACTAAATAAACTCCATCACCTTTAGCTGTGCTAAAGTCAAAAAGCCTACCTAAGGAAGTCACAATTATTTTTATTTATCCTTTTACTTATTTTACATATAAATCATTTATACAGAGATCTTCCTTGAGATTGATTGCAGAGCATACTGGGCTTTCCAATAAGAAATCACAGCATTCCCTGCTCCGTTTTGATTGCTCTCTCAGACTGAAAATCCCTTTGAGAATGAGACATGGATAATTTATTTAGCTATGTGTATTGTGAAGGACTTTAAAGCAGCGTACACACGAGCGGAATGTCCGACAGAAAAAGTCAGACGGATGCTTTTCATTGTCTATTCCGATCGTGTGTATGCCTCATCTGACTTTTTTTTTTTGGAAAATTCTGATGGACCTAGAAATGGAACTAGTTCTAAATATTTCCGACGGAACCAATTCCTATCGGGAAAACCGCTCGTCTGTATGCTGTTCTGACAGACCAAAAAGGTTGCATGCTCTGAAGTAAGTACGAGACGGAAGCTACTGGCTATTGAACTTCCTTTTTCTAGTCCTGTCGTACGTGTTGTACGTCACCTCGTTCTGGATGGTCAGACTTTGGTTTAACCGTGTGTAGGCAAGACCGCTTGAATGGAATTCCGTCAGAGTTCCATCGGAGAAACCTTCGGAGTTTATTCCGACGGCAAAACCGGTCGTGTGTACGCGGCATAACAGTTGGAGGTTCGATTTTTTCAGGCTATTTACATTGTAGTGAACCAGGTGCTGGTGGAAAGTGTTAAATATTAAATACCCATATTTAGCATTTCATATTTATGTGAATAAAACAGAATCCACCATGCTAAATTCTCTGTATGCACAGCTCTTCAAACCCGTGTTACCCTTCTTATTTGAGGAAGTGACATTTAGTCACGAAATGCATCAATGGTGTTGAATAAATACTTCAAATTGAGCTAACCCTGCTTTTCTGACCCTTTTCTCTTTTAAAAAACACCTACAAAACAGGTGCCTCTGCTACATAAAGAACCCCCTGGGCTTTCTTATTATCCAATCACAACCAACCCACAGTCCTGATGTCTCTACAGTGGACTTTGAACTAGGCCCCCAAAGCATCAAGAGCAACCAAGAGAGATATATTATCCTTATGCGCTATCACCAGGTAGTGTATACCATAGCTGTACATCATCTGCAGCCTACAAGATGTAAGTCACATCATTTATTTTGTTATTACATATACCCAAAGCTTTTTTGGTTAATATCTTTCAACCATATCCTACACCATAAGAGCCCTCTTGTCTTCTTCCTTGTCTCCTTTTTTGGGGCTAAGGCTCGATTCAAACTAATGTGTTTTTTGATGCATTTTGCAGAAATGCAGGGAATTTTTTTAACATGGGTTCATATGGAACATGTTTACATCAATTCATTTTTGCGCTTTGCGTTTTTGGAAAGGGTCGGGGACTTTTTCCCACAAAATGCAGCATTTTGCATGTAATAGAATTCAATGGACCCGCATCCAGGGGCGTGGCCTCTGGATTACGTAATCCAATTGCCACGCCCCATTGTTATTTAAGAAATGCAGGACATCAGCGCCGACAGATCAGCGGGACGCAGCATTGGAGGAGGGTCATCGGCAGGAGAGGCGGCAGACGAAGAAGAACACCGGACAAAGAAGACAGAAGAAGAGCGGAAGAAGAAGCAGGGGGAGAAGGAGAATTTTTAAGATGAAGATTTTTAATAAAAGACTTGTCAAAAACTGTCTACTGTATTTTTTAACATTACACTTTTTTTAGTGAATGGGTAGGGGTACAATGTACCCCATACTCATTCACATGGGGGGGGGGCCGGGATCTGGGGGCCCCCTTGTTAAAGGGGGCTTCCAGATTCCGATAAGCCCCACGCCCGCAGACCCTGAAACCACCGGGCAAGGGTTGTCGGGAAGAGGCCCTTGTGCCCATGAACATGGGGGCAAGGTGCTTTGGGTTGGGGGATGCAGAGCCCCCCTGCCCCAAAGCACCCATCCCCCCATGTTGAGGGCATAATTTAAAAATTTATTTGAAAATATAACATCAGGGTACTCTAACATTTTAGGTGCTTCCAGCGCACCAAACTATAAAAGCATTAAGCATAGGATTCCTCTCCAAACGGCTTCCAAACTTGTATGTATCAGCAGCTTGTACAAACAAGCATGTATCCGAGCTCCTCCACCGTCCTGGCCCCTCCCCTACATGTGATGACACACAGGGCTAATCACATGTCTTCCTCAGGGGGATCTCAGGAAGACACGTGATTAGCCCTGTGTGTCATCACATGTAGGGGAGGGGCCAGGACGGTGGAGGAGCTCGGATACATGCTTGTTTGTACAAGCTGCTGATACATACAAGTTTGGAAGTCGTTTGGAGAGGAATCTTATGCCTAATGCTTTTATAGTTTGGTGCGCTGGAAGCACCTAAAATGTGTGAGTACCCTGATGTTATGTTTTCTAAATACATTTTTAAATTAGCGATAATGTCCAGCCTCTTGTTTTAAAATTGAGGACAACTTCTCTTGATTTTTCTGTGGGATCCTGCCGAGCCAGTTTCACTGGAGTGGTTCAACTGCTTATATGGATCAAACTTAAGTGTGCGGTCACACTGTTGGAGGTGAGCACATTCACATGGGGGGAGGGGGGGAGCACGTGTGTGAAGTCACCCTCTTCTGATCAGGATTATCATCACTAGGGTCACTTTTTGGACAGTAATACATATAATACCCCAATTTGCACTTTTGTCTCTGTGGATTGATGAAAAATTGAGAGAAAAAATCTCTCTCTTATTTTGGACACTTTATATTAAGGAATAATACTACATTTTTTTTCACTGTGAGCTTGTTACACACAAAAATTTTTTTTTTCATAGTTACATTTTTTAGCAATATTGATTTTCAGTGTTTTGGCACTATCTATGCATTTGTAAGGTTCAGTATCACATAGCGCTGCATTTTTTTGTCTTTTGTAGGTAAGTATAACATGTTTGATTTATTTTATTTTTTTTAATTACCATATTTGCCATCCAACCTGACAGAACTGGAGAGGATCTGCAAGAAGGAATGGCAGAGGATCCCCAAATCCAGGTGTGAAAAACTTGTTGCATCTTTCCCAAAAAGACTCATGGCTGTATTAGATCAAAAGGGTGCTTCTACTAAATACTGAGCAAAGGGTCTGAATACTTAGGACCATGTGATATTTCAGTTTTTCTTTTTCTAATAAATCTGCAAAAATGTCAAAAATTCTGTGTTTTTCTGTCAATATGGGGTGCTGTGTGTACATTAATGAGGAAAAAAATGAACTTAAATGATTTTAGCAAATGGCTGCAATATAACAAAGAGTGAAAAATTTAAGGGGGTCTTAATACTTTCCGTCCCCACTGTATGCTCTATAGACTTCATTGAGATAAAGAAAGAAAACTCCCCCTTGAGACTTTGTTGCAGCCAAAAAAATGATGACGATAAATATAAAACAGTAAATGTTATTGATACAAAAAATATAAAAACCAAGTATACAAACTCTGGTCTCTATACACATAAAGGAATGCATTTTCACTCAAATAGGCATATGAAATATCAATACATGTCAAGCAAGTTGTTTTGTATCAAGCCACAGAAAAGATCTCAATGTGTTTCAACTTCATTGAGATTTGCTGCTAAGTTTGAGGTTCTCAAATTTTAGACAGGATTCAATCACAGGAAGATTCCCTGATCCCTACTTTACTGTCGAGCATAAAGAATGTTTAGTGCAATTATATGAATTGGTGTTGCTAAGTAACGATTTTCATTCTCTGGTAACCTTCTACTCTACAATTGAAGAACTGCCAAATTAGTACCCTGTGTCATCAGAACTAATGCTATTGTGGTTCTGTTTTGTCTAAAAAATCTTTAAAATTATTTAAGCAAATTTAAACTCTAAACTGGGTAACATTACATTGGCTAAGCACTGTGAATCATAAACAATTTCCCAGATTTTTTTATAAGATAAGTTTTTAATCTTTGTTTTTTCTGAAGAACCTTCATGGAATTTTACGTTCATGAAAGCTGCATTAAGATGTTAATTCCCAACACCAGTTCCACGTCTATTTTTGACAAACCAACTCTGTATACAGTACATACTGTAAATCATGCAGTCTTCTGCAAGGACACAGGTATTCTTACTCTCCTGTAGGTGGGCTGTCCTGAATAATGCAGAGAATGGTGCCATGTGACATCACTGGCGAATGCACTCTGAAGGTCCGCATACCTTGCCGAAACTTCAGCGCTTTGTGCCGGAACCGAGGGCTCCCACACGCATGCGTGGGAGTGACGTCATCGAGGCTCCGGACAATCACAGTGCCGGAGCTCACAAACCCAGAAGAAGCCCTCTCAGTGGTGACTTTACAGTGCTGGTGGGCTTCGTTCCAAGGTGAGTATTTCATCATATGCTAGCGTGCGATGCATACCAGCACATTATGGCATTGCCTTGCAGGTTTTTTTTTTTTGCTTTTTTTTGTTAGTTTTTTTTAACATCCGTGGTTTACAACCACTCTAACCTCTTTCAGTCATTAAACTGTTTCGAGAGAATGCATGCAGACATTTTACACTACAGTTACAAACAAACCTTTGCTGTACACACTGCAATTGACAATCTGTTTAACCTCACTGGCCTATAAGTGTCTAACAACATCTACGGGCCCCAACATTGCTAGAAGACAACTTCTACCCTCAAACTGGAATTATCTACTACACAGAATTGTAAAAAACAATCTCTCAAGTTAAGGGAGCACTCTAACTTTGTGTGTAGTTATTAAATGAGAAAATGTATTTCAGTTATAGCTAACAGAGGTGCAGAGGGAGCTCATGAGTTACGTTTTCCCCCTTTCAACCAGTGTTGCATTCTTTAAATGGTTGCTCTTAGTTGCATTTAACTGTTTAGCTAGATATACACTGCTATTTGAGTATTTGGTATTGTACTCAGAGTTCACAATTTGTATGCTCTTTTTGAGACTGTGTACTGCATGTTTATTCAACTGTTAATTTGAGCATGTGCTTACCAGCTTACAAAAGAATTGTGCCACTAAAGAATTATGTCTCTTGTTTTTGTTATCCTATAGGGGATGTTTGAACCTAGAGTATCAGAGAGGTCGAGAGGCTTGCAAGGTCAGGGCAACAACTGAGGACAAGCATCATCTAGTGGCCCCTACAGGGGTAGAGCTACATTAATAATCTCTGGCTTCCTAATATATCGGTTCAAGTTTAAACTGAATGTTGTGGTAATGTGTGGAAATGCTACTTTTCCTGTCCCACGAAGGACACTGTATGAAATGAAAATAACATTTATGTCTTTGATACTATATACGGTATCATTTACCTATTGCATCCAATCCCAATTCATTGGAGTAGCCTCTTTATGAGATCTGGAATGGAGTCTCATGTTGTCACCATTCTGATTGTTCTACAAGAGCTACTTACCAACTGTCCCGAATTCCCCGGGACATTCACGGGATTTGGACCCTTTGCACGTAACGTAGGATGCATTATCCGACGGGAGGCACTCATCGACGTTACACCGGCCGGGTGGCTGTAACACAGAGCCCACTGTGTGCCTTCATCCCACCCAGCCCCTCCCACCCCGATAAACCACACTCCCCCCAGCATGCCATGACCTAATGTAACCTGGAAGCTGATATGGTCTGCTGTAAGCCTTCCTGTGTAGCAGCGATGTGTAGGAGGAAGCAGCTTGCGTTCCATGCCTCAGCTGGGTGACACTGTTCCTGTTCAAGTGTTATGGCAGGAGAGGAACACAGAGGAGGCTGGAGAGCGCTGCAAGGGGTTATGGCGGCACCTCTCTTGTCACTTTCCCCCGTCTTGTGTTATACTACTGCTGGTAACCGGAGCCCTGGGGACACCTGATGTAAGGAGGGGCCCTGGGGACACCAGATGTAAGGAGGGCTCCGCTGTGGACACCTGATGTAAGGAGGGGCACCACTGGGGACATCTGATGTAAGGAGGGGCACCGCTGGGGACATCTGATGTAAGGGGGGCTCCGCTGGGGACATCTGATGTAAGGGGGGCTCCGCTGGGGACATCTGATGTAAGGGGGGCACTGCTGGGGACATCTGATGTAAGGCGACTGCGCTGGGGACACCTAATGTAAGGAGGAGCACCGCTGGGGACACCTGTTGTAAGGGGGGCTCCGCTGGGGACATCTGATGTAAGGGGTGCACCGCTGGGAACATCTGATGTAAGGGGGGCACAGCTGGGGACACCTGATGTAAGAGGGGGCTCCACTGGGGACACCTGATGTAAGGGGGGGCACCGCTGGGGACACCTGATGTAAGGGGGCTCCGCTGGGGACATCTGATGTAAGGGGGGCTCCGCTGGGGACATCTGATGTAAGGGGGGCTCCGCTGGAGGCACCTGATGCAAGGATTGTCTCTGCTGGGACACCTGATGCAAGGACGGACTCTGCTGGGACACCTGATGCAAGGACGGACTCTGCTGGGACACCTGATGCAAGGACAGACTCTGCTGGGACACCTGATGCAAGGACGGACTCTGCTGGGGGCACCTAAAGCAAGAACGGACGGCAGGTTAAACGCTCAGGGATCCCACTGATTCGGCATTGTGGTGAGTTGAATGATTTCATTTTATATTACAATGTAATAATAGAAATAATGCACTTCAATCATCCTGACACCATAACAACCATGGTGCCGGGATGATTGAAGTGCTAACACCAGGTGTTTGGAGTATCTTTATCTGCTGATTGTTAAACTTTCTAGAATACACATATTTCCATTGTTGTGTAAGATCTGGGGCTGCTGTCCCTCCATCCCTCTCCCCCCCTTTCCCTCTCCATCCCTCATTCATCTCAAAATCTAACCACACCCCCTTTGAGCCACGCCCATTTAAGACATGTCCACTTTTTAACGTAAACCACACCCATTTTTCGCCGTGGCGCGCAAAGCATTTTTACTTTCCCCCTGTGCCAAGCCTACAAATGCATGCCCCGCCCCCTAATTATAACAAGACTCCGCCTACAGCCAAAAAAGTGCCCCTAAAATTTTTTTTACAATGTTGCCAACTATGCTAATATGAGATAAGTAAAATCAGAAAGGGTGAGAAATGACTAGGAAATGTGTTCAAAACCTACTGGAGAGAATCATTTTAAAAGGTGTGGAAATTAGGGACTATTCGATATATGATAAAACATATATATATATATATATATATATATATATATATATGATATGAACTATATGGTAAAAAAATAAAACACTAGCAAAGATTTACCCCTCTACATCCAATGCTTGTTGGAGGAACTGTGGAGATCCTGGAATGTCACTACACACTTGGTGGACTTGTCCTAAATTAACACTTTTTCTCTACTCTTTTGTCTCTTTATCTCCTCAAATGGTCCTCTTAGGTTTAGCCAACTCCTGGCCAACTATCATATCCTACATCTTTATTACCACACGTCTAGCTATTGCTAGAAGTTGGAAATCCCGAACCCCCCTCTATTCCGTAGTGATCCTAATTCTAAACAATCACTGTCTGATGGAATACATGTATGCCAAGGCCCAATTCCCGCATTCCTATAAAAAATGGGATCATTGACTCGCCCAATCTAAATGCTCACCTCTGCCTTGATTTAGCTTATCATCAACGCACGTTTAACAATTATTTTGATGATCTATATAAGATTATATTTTTTTCTCTATAGTACCTGTTTGTACTCACTAACTGATTGCTTAAGTTTATGGAAAAATATGTTAAATCTTTATTATCAGAAATCTTGAATAAAACTAACTTAAAAAAAAACAAAAACTGAACACAGTGCACCACAATGTATAAATTTTTACGCTTTGAAGTGTGTTGCAGTAGGCAGACATCAACACATGAAAAAAATGGGTCCTACTGCATTTGTTATAGCACAGCACACAGCCTGCATTGCGATGCACTGTAAGGCAGCTGCATTCCAGGGATGTGTTAGGTGCCATTCAAAAAAATTGCTCCTGAATGCACTGGCATATGCAAGATACGCACATCCTGCTGATGTATGGCAAAATGCAGTATTGTGACAGGGCCCTAAGTGGAAACCATTTGTAGTAGATCGAGAGATTAAAAAAAAAAAAAAAGAATGTGCCAATCTTGACTTTTCCTTTAAAGGTTCAGCTAGGCCCTGCCCCTTCATTGCTCCTGAACCCCTCATCGGCCCTTCAGCCCCCGTTCCCACCGATACGATTTGTCATGTGATCTAACAGTTCAAAACCGATTGACAAGTCTCACCCCATTGTCGGCAATGGAAACATTTAAATTGCCACAACTCATGGTGAAAAAAGGTTCCTGCACTGCTTTTTGCCAATTGAATTGTGACTTCTGTTGTATGAATTTGCAAATTGCACTGATGTGCGGCTTTGAAAACGCGCTAAAGTAGTGCGATTTCAAAGCTGCACCGGTGCAAACGGGGGCCTAATTTGAACTATAGCCACACTGACCAACAGAAAAATTTGAGAGGTAAGCAGCATGCTCACATTTAAGGAAATTTGAGGTTTTGCATGTTATTGCAGTTACTACCTATATCTCTGGGTATACTGATTATCTTCATATGTGATTTTTACTGATAAACCTAATATGTAAATCTCATATAAGCTTTTTCATGTAAATGTCATTTTAAAACAGTATACTGGTGGTCTTGTTATAATGGGTCCTTGTTTAGCCCCTTCCTCTTATGGGAGGACAATGCTCTGTTCCACTCTCCAAGTTGGGCTCCTACAGTGTGACCCTCTCTCCCAATAGGGGCTATTAGTGGTCATGCTGATATGTTGTACATTGCTCAGACATTTTCAACTTTTGTTACAACAAGGAAACCCAACAACTGCAACAGTTTTTGGAGTATTAGCATGTAGGCAAAAGTGACTGCAAAAGGCTGCAAAAGATCAGCATCGCTGAGATACAACAGAGGATAAAAATGGCAAACATAGTATTTTTATAGAAAAAAAAGCCAATTATTTATGGTATATACTCACACACTCACTCATACAATAATTTAGCAAACGTATTTTCACTCAGTTAGAATATATATATATATATATACATGTACATGTACATGCTCTAAACCATCTTCTTTTAGTGATGGTACATCAACTCTAAGAGAACACAAAGCTATTTCCTGCAGGCTGCTTCCAGCCATTTACCATTTAGTGAAGTGAATACAGTTTACACTTCCATACATCACATATGTATAAAGCAGAAGTAATGTGTGTGTCTCTAAAGGTCATAAGAATCATGAATGACAGCATGATTTGAAAGCAAGGTCAATGTTCCACAGCTATAAATGATCTAATGTATATTATACAATCATTTTTATGAATGTCCCCTATACATACTGGATGCAGCAAAAGGTTTTCTTTCTTATGTTCTTGTTCTGTAGTTTGAAGAAAATATAGGTACAGTGGGGGGGGGGGGGGGGGATAATTATTTGATCCCCTGCAGATTTTATATGTTTCCTTTACTTACAAAGAAATGAAGGGTCTACAATTTTTATCATGTGTATTTTAAATGATAGACAGAATATCGACCAAAAATCCAGAAAAAATATAAAAAAATTGAGTTGCAGATCAGTGAGTAAAATAAATATTTGATCCCCAAGCAAAACATGACTTAGTACTTGGTGGAGAAACCCTTGCTGGTAAGCACAGAGGCAAGACATGTCTTGTAGTTAGGGATCAGGATTGCACACATCTCAGGAGGGATTTTGGTCCATTCTTTTTTACAGATTTTCTTTAAATCCTGAAGGTTTTTTGGCTGTCACTTGGCAACTTGAAGTTTCAGCTCCCTCCATAAATTTTTGATAGGATTAAGGCCTGGAGACTGTCTAGGCCACTCCATGACCTTAACGTTCTTAAGACACTCCTTTGTTGCCTTGGCGGTATGTTTTGGGTCATTGTCATGCTGAAAGACCCATCCATGACCCATCTTCAGTGTTCTGGCTGAGGGAAGAAGGTTTTCATCCAAGATATTACAATACATGGCCCTATCCATTGGCCTCTCAATGTGGCAAAGTCGGTCTGCACCTTTAGCAGAGAAACAGTCCCAAAGCATAATGTTTCCACCTCCGTGCTTGACTGTAGGGATGGAGTTCTTAGGGTTATAGTCAGCATTTTTCTTCTTTCAAGCACGGCGAGTCCCCCTCCTCAAGAAGGCACATGTACAGTCATGCCAATGAACATCTAAATCAGGGTTCTCAAACTGGCGGCTTTCCAGCTGTTGCAAAACTACAAGTCCCATCATGCCTCTGCCTGTGGAAGTCATGCTTGTAACTGTCAGCCTTGCAATGCCTCATGGGACTTGTAGTTTTGCAACAGCTGGAGGGCCGCCAGTTTGATACCCTTGATCTAAATGATTCAGAGATGGATTGGGAGAAAGTGTTGTGGTCAGATGAGACCAAAATTGAGCTCTTTGGCATTAACTAGACTCGCTGTGTTTGTAGGAAGAAAAATGCTGATGACCCTAAGAACACCATCCCTACAGTCAAGCACAGAGGTGGAAACATGATGCTTTGGGCCCGTTTCTCTGCTAAAGGTACAGGCCTACTTTGTCGCATTGAGGGGCCAAGTACTGTAAAATCTTGGATGTGAACCTTCTTCCCTCAGCCAGAACACTGAAAATGGGTCATGGATGGGTCTTTCTGCATGACAATGACCCAAAACATGCCAAGGCAACAAAGGAGTGGCTCAATAACCCTAAGGGCATGGAGTGGCCTAGCCAGTCTCCAGACCTTAATCCTATAGAAAATTTATGGAGGGAGCTGAAACTTCGTGTTGCCATAAGACAGCCAAGAAACTTTAAAAGGGGTTGTAAAGGCAGTTTTTTTTAATCTTAATGCATTCTAATAAGGCGCTTTTCAAGCAATTTACAGGTGCTATTTTTAGCGCAAAAACGCCTGAAAAGCGCCCCAGTGTAAAAGGGGTCTAAATGATGGTGTGCCTGAGCCACTAAGGCCGGCCATAGACGGTGTGAATTTCTAAAGAAATTTGAACGATTTCCCTATCAACACAGTGCTGACAGGGGAATCCCTCTTGTCGAGCAATTGCCTGCTCCCGGCAGCGGGTGGGGGAAGCTGTCCCCTCAGGGAGAAGACAGTGATTATCGCTAGCGGCTACAGAAGCCACTAGTGATGATAGCAAGTGGCTATAGAAGCCGCTAATGATAATCGCTAATGATAATCGTAGAGTGAATCCGGCGGGCTGGTTGTACCCAAGTTGATCGGTCAATCTACTTGGTACATTAAGCCTCCCCACACACGGTTCAAACCCCAAATTCTTTCCACTGAACCGGCCAAGATTTGAATGGTCCATGGCCAGCCTTAGGGAGGGGGTACAGGAAAGCTGGAGTAACATTATGGAATGACAAAAGGGAATTAGTCTTCTTGGAAAAAGCAGTAGCTGACTCACAGCCCAGACAATGTGCAAAACCAGTAGAGGTTAAAGTGGTTGTATACCTTTTTTTTTTAACTTTTACCTGCAGGTAAGCCTATAATAAGGCTTACCTGTAGGTAAAAAAAATCTCTGCTAAATCTGTACGGTTTAGGAGATATTCCCCTCGCAATGAGCTGCTGACTGCAGCACAGGGCATTCACGGCTGACAGCCCAGCGAACTCCGGAGATTGCCGGACAGAAGTCTCCTGCGCGGGAGTGACGACATTGCGGCTCCGGCCACTCACAGCACCGGAGTCGCGATACCCGGAAGACACAGGATGAGATGCCGGCGCCTCGTTCTAAGGTAAGTATCTCATAATGAGCTAGTATGTGATGCATACTAGCTCATTATGCCTTTTTCCTTGCAGGCGTAGGAAAAAAAAAAACCCAGCGGGTATACAACCGCTTTAAAGTCGCCTATTCCATACTCGCCCCACACAGGTGATGGCTACAAGAAACACCACTATGTGGTGAGAGTTGAGAGAAAATGTCTCCAGTGGGTTCAAATGGAGGTTTCTGAAGTGCATAAAGAAACCAGATGCAGATCCCATAGGCTGGGGAAGCTTCATGGGAGGCTCTATGATGCAATTTTTGTAAACATCCACAAAGGTTAACAAAAGTCTCTTTGCCCTGGGAAGTGGGGAGCACTTTCATGCCAAACTTTGCAGGTAGACAGGGAACTGAGATTAAAGAGGAACTGCAGTCTGCTCACATAATTTGTAATAAAAACATATTTGCCATTCTGAAGTTTCCCTCCAACTACTTTGCATATTATTTTATAAATACTGTGATTCTGTACTTGCCAAATATACTGCACGTATCTCCCTACACTAAGTCTGTCAGCAGCCATTTTAACTGTGGGCAGCCGAAGCTGCTGCCTGTTCACTTCCTGAATTTACACAGACACGCAGAGGCACACTTCCAGCTCTGCAGCTTTTATTGGCCCTCTTATGAATCACCCCCCTCCCTTTCTGGCAAACTCTCATGAGAGTGAGAGAGCGCTGTGCATGATGTCAAAAGCCTAGGCTTATTACTAGACAAGAAACGGGAAGTGGGCTGTATAAGGTATAATAGATGGAAAGTTGAAAAAAATGACTGAAGGTCCGCTTTAAGACCCCTTTCACACGGAGGCAGTTTTCAGGCGTTATAGCGCTACAAATAGTGCCTGTAAAGCGCTTCTAATGCTGCCGCTTTTACACTGGGGCGGAGTGCTTACAGGACGTTAGAAAAAGTCCTGCAAGCAGCATCTTTGGGGTGGTTTGAATGCCCCTGCCCAGTGCAATGAATGGGCAGCGCTTCCGAAGCACCGCAACATGGGCATTTTTAACCCCTTCTTTGGGGTTAAAAGTGCCCCGCTAGAACAAGTGCCGCTTTACTGCTAACACACGGGCGGCCCCAGTGTGAAAGGGGTCTAAAGGGGGAATGTTTTACTGAAACATTCCTTTAGTTTCTCACTCCATGAATGAAAAGACTTTGCAGCTTGAACCTTAGGCTTCTTCCTCTGAGGAAAATAGTGATTTTGCCACCAGTTGTTAGATAAATTAAACTTCAGAATAAATCAGAAAACATATTGCCACTCAAAGACCACGCAAAACAGCTGCTTCTTATTCAAGAGCTTCACAGTCCAGAACTTTAACCCAGGTGCCCACACGGGTGTACTGACATGAGCCACACAAAAACAAAAACGAGAAGCTTTTAGCAGACTGTCGCATTTGACCCATGCATTCTATAATGAAGGCATTGATCGCAGCAGTGGAGAGATGTCTTTAAAGAACATGTAAGCAGCTAGTCATGGTTTGACAGGGTACAGTGACAGCCAGGATGGGGTATTTTCAGTTTTTTAGTAAATGTAGTCACAGAATAAATGAGACTTTGTGGCATGCCTTGGTCTATAACAACTAAGGCTCCATTCACACAGGGGCAACTTTGGATCCCACTTCAAGTCGCCCCTAGTTGCCCCAAGTCGCACTACATGAAAAAACCAATGTAAGTGAATGGATCCCTCTTAATGCACCCTACTACAGTCGCTCCGACTTCAGAAATGGTTCCTGTACTACTTCAATCCGACTAGAAGGCGACTTGTACCCATTGATTTCAATGGAAGTTGCCTCCAAGTCGGATCACTGTTCATACTGAGGCAACTTTACAGGAAGCAGAAAGGAAACAGAAAGTAATTTACTCCACTAAACAGCCAGCCCCCTCCTTCTCACACATAGCTGATAAGCACTGATTGGCCACTTGTAAAGTTCCCTGTCCTGGAGGCGACTTCAAGTTGTGTTGTAAGTTGCCCCAAGTCGCGTTGTGATTCATACTCAAGTTGTGTCCAAGTTGCCTCCCAAAGTTGCGCTGGAAGTCGTGTTGCCCCTGTGTGAATGGGCTCTAAGGCAGCAATAAAACTTGCCACAGCATCCATCAATTTCACCAATTTAAAGGTAGAGAGGACCAATTAAAAAAGAGAAAACTTCTATTGTTTAGTTGTATTAGCTAGACAGAAATCAGTCTTACAGGATTCCTTGTTTCAGAGAGGATATAACATCCAAATTCTAATAATGGACATGCATAAGGGTTCTGGCTGAACCAGAGAAGTTCAGCATGTATGTGTGGAGTTCAGCAGAGGGAGGGAGCAGGAATAGCCGTTAGTCATCACCAGCTGAGACATGAACCTCTCCATAAGGCCATCCCTTCACACAAGTACCAAGTGTACCTATGTATAGTAGTTTGCTTGCATATGTAGAACCCCTCCTCTTCTACCTAAGATAGCTGTGAAGGCCAAACAAAACAAAGCTGTGGTTTAAGATCCAAATATAATGCCCCAAAAAGTCCAGATATACTACAGTACTAAATGCAATAGCTGTAGCAGTGCTCTGGCTAGTAATATGCCCACAAAAAATACTGCAGAGAGAAAGCTACAAAGAGACTCCACTGCCTCTGGAGAACACTAGATTCTATACTTGCATCTGGGTTGGTGCTGCTGTTTAGAAACAACCTCAGACATGACATCCAAAAACAGCCTTACTAGTTCAGCAAGAGCAGAGTTTAATGCTAAAGTATTTACCTGTCCACTAAGATGGCATTCACCTCAGGGAAAACCATGAGATTGTGGTCTTTTCACTCAGGGCTGAAGGTTTTGGCTGCTCTAGCAGACAGTCCCTCTCCCTGTGCAGCTTGTCCAAAGCTTCTCTATCTGCAATAATTCTGCTTCCCACATATTTTGTTCCTAAATACCAGTCTGTCAGAGACTCTCTAATGTCGACATAAAAAAAATAATAAAGAAGCAACAGGTGGAACGTTGGCACCCCAACTTGACACAGGAAGGTTGGAGATATGCTAATCTATGCTTTGGGTGTCCGTATTCCTGTGCATGCCCTCTACTTTTTAGGGCTGCATCATTAAAGAGTCACTAAACCCACATCATAAAAACTATCAATAAATGGTGTATTACATGCTGTTCATACTCACTCTGTCACTATGAGATTCCTTTTCTGTATTCTGCAAAAAAAAAAAACCCTGGACGATCCTGTTGCTTTCTATCTCCACCTCCTGTTCATGTCCCCAACTCGGATAGGGATTTTTCAGCTGTGGTGGAAACTCTGCACATGCTCAGTTTTCAGGGAGTTTCCATGCTGATCATATCCTCCCTGTCACATCTGAGCAGTCCATGTAACAATAGAGTCACACATGTGGGTGTATACAGAGTGGTAAATGACAGCCCACTCCCTCCCGCCTCCTTCTGCATGCCCACTAACCAGCTAAACACAATGGGGGAGGGATATTACATATACACCCACATTAAAAAAACTATCAAGAAATGGTGTATTACATGCTGTTCATACTCACTCTGTCACTATGAGATTAATTTTCTGTATTCTGCAAAAAAACAAACGTGGACGATCCTGTTCCTCTCTATCTCCACCTCCTGTTCATGTCCCCAACTCGAATAGGGATTTTGCAGCTGTGGTGGAAACTCTGCACATGCTCAGTTTCCATGCTGATCATTTCCTCCCTGTCACATCTGAGCAGCCCGTGTAACTATAGTCACACATGTGGGTGTATACAGAGTGGTAAATGACAGCCCACTCCCTCCCGCCTCCTTCTGCATGCCCACTAACCAGCTAAACACAATGGGGGAGGGATATTACATGTAGCTTAATGGTGGCTTCACCTCCCTCTTATTCTAAGACAGAGGCTGAAGAAGTATGACATAGCTTGTGACTGGCAGAAATTCACCCACAGCATGCTATTTACACAAAATAATAATATATTTGATTTCAAATAAATATTTGTATGACTGTTTAAAAGAGTTTGATAGCATTTATTTATTTTTACTCTGTATTCCAAAGGCTGTTTTTTTTTTTTTTTTTAACATGTGACCGGCAGCAGAGGACTAGAAGCTTCTCTTGCTTATGCTTCCCTACAGACAGGCTTGGAAATAGCTGGGTCATGTGACAGCTGTATATGGATTAGGGCTTAGACAATTTGTTTCTAATTAATATAATTACAGTGCCATCCTCTACATACAAAAATAGAAGGGATAATGTAAATGAAACAGTGTGTGTTTAGTATTACTTTAAATGCAGCTTTAAATGCAGCTAGAAGAGAGGAGGAGGGGCAAAATGAAAATTGTTCGGGCAAAACCAGAGACTGGCCCAAAATCTAAATTGTAACTTTTCCCTTGTATATCCTGAGCTGAAAATAAAGAGTAGGGTTGCCCCATAAGGCCAACTTGCAAATTAAAAAGTATAAAGCTAGGCCAGAAGCAAAGAAAGAATTTTAACTTCACAAAATGGCCAGTCAGCTACAATTTCTTCTCTAACCTGAGGGGTGCATAATCCTATACAAACTGGACACATACAGGTAGGCACTGCCAACTGCACGAACGTCACAGAAGGAATACCACTATACTTAATGAACTGGTAAATCTGCGTTCCTTGTCAGAAAAAACTTCCAAAAATTCAGGACTATTCCAAAGAGAGAACACCAGTATACTTAAAGTGGAACTCCTTAATACCCAACTCTCCTTTAACAGTCCTCACAGGCATATTCCGGGTGCTGAGCTGTGGCTGTCTTCAGTCGCCAGCGCAGGATGACATCACTTAGACATCCTGGCACACAGAATCTGTGCCAGAACGTAAACTGAGCTGTTTAATTCACATTCTAAAGTAGATTGCAAGCAGGCACTTTATTTTAATGCAGAATTACATTGCATGTCTCTTCTGCAGTAAACAGCCATCCTGCTCGTAGTTTTTAAACAGGAGACCTTAGGTTTTATGTAATGACCTGAGAAAACTAGCGCTGACTGGAGAGACTTCCAGGATTTCAGTATCAGGCCTGAATCTAACAGCAGCTGTTGATAGTGGAAAAATCATAGCTGAGAATGAAAAGAAAGCTAATCATCTTAAACACCCCTAGCAGCCTGGGGCCTGCAGAAAAAAATGCTGGAGCCCCTGCCCATCCCTTAGCCACATTCATGGTTTTCAGAAGCTCCACTAGGCCCAACGAAGCCTTTAACAGCCTTGGAGTCATGATCTAGAATCTTGCCCGGAATGTTAAGAATATCTGGGCAAGACCAGAGAAGTGTGATCTTGTGGTCTTCCTCCAGGAGGCTGCTGATTAGCCAGTGAGGGAGGAACAATCCTTTAGTAAAGAGGTCTCACAAAGTCCTCTGGACAATGTACGCTTTCATCACTGAGTACATCGGCAGAGAGGTTGGGTTCTCTGCCTGCTGTCAATCCAGGGAAATATGTGCCTTTCAAACGAAGATCTCCACATGCTGCAAAGAATCTGAGGAATGTCCAGGTGCACAGGTCACTTCTCTTGGTGCAGATACTACTGGTTGAGGAGAGCCAGGTTTCAAAGAAACAGACTTCTAAAAGACCAAGTGAGCGGGTACCCCGATACTGCACACTCTCTTAAAAAAAAAAAAAGGGGGGGGGAAGGGATTGAATTCCTGCCTACAAAAAAGGGAGCAAAAGGGTACATCAGGTGTAGGTTCTTTCAGGAATGACTTAAGCAGAAACATCTAACCCACTAGAGATAGGTGGTTGTCAATGCTGAAGCTTGGCGAGGCCTGACCCAGCCGTATCTTACAGGACAAAGCAAAAAGGGGAACAAGTACTAAGATGTTGGTGGAACGCAATCCCTTAAAACATATAGAAACCTAAAAAGAATTTTGCTTATGGGACTTTAGTGAATAACGCCAAATAAGGTTATTGACAAATTTCTTAAAAAATACAAAATGTATTCCATATTGAGATTAAACCAGTCATATTAGACAATACATATGTCATAATAAAATGTATAGAATGCAAATATATTGACATGAATTCGATATATACAATATTGCAAATACAATCAAATGGATATATATATTAAAAAAAAAAAAAAAAAAAAGATCTGCACATGCGACGGGCGTCACAACTAATTAATGTCAATATATTTGCGTTCTGTCCATTTTATTATGACATTATGTCTGGTTTTAATCTCAATATAGAATACATTTTGTACTTTAAAAATGGTGTTAACCTCATTTGGCATTACCAAAGTCCCATGGGCAAAATTATTTTTAGTTTTCTGTAGCTTACAAGAGTCAGGACCTTCAGAAGGATGCTGACTACAAGGATCCATAAAGCTCTCTTTACAGGATGCCTAACCACACCATGGTGGGGATGCTAGGAGAGGGCACAATGCTGGGTACAACAGCCAACACTCTGACAAGAAACAGAAGTGCCCAAGCAACACCGTTGATCTGAATCCTTGTCCAAGGAGGAGGGGCTGACTCTGGGTGACCCTATAGGTCAGGGAGAACCTGACCTATAGCGTCACCATGCAGTCTTTATTATGAGTGATAAAAAATGATGTAATTTATATTATAAGGTGATGTAACAAATATATATAAATAAAACAGTGTTATTACCTACTTTTTCCAGGAATCTTCCAGGGCGGCTTACAGAGAGATAGGGTCCTCCCACCTAGCACAGGAAAGACATGATCCACATCATAAAAGCAGCACACAAGTATTAGCCCCTCAGTATTAACAAATAACTGAAGGCTTCACAATAAGCAATCAATTAACCTTCATTAGCGTAGCTTCATCTCTACTCTATGTTTTACATTGCTAATCACCAACCAAGAAGGGAGGGAACTGACGCCGTCCTGGAAGATTCCTGGAAAAAGTAGTTAACAGGTAATAACACTGTTTTTCCAAATCATCTTCCAGGATGGCTTACAGAGAGGAGAAAATAGGACTACCTGATCAGGGCAGGACCACAGCCTGCAGCACTTTCCTGCCGAAAGATTGGTCTTGGCAGGCGAGCAGATCCAGTCTGTAATGCTTTACGAAGTCTGGAACCTGGACCAGGTTGCGGCCTTGCAAATCTGGAGGGGAGACGCTCTTGCCCTTTCAGCCCAAGAAGTAGAAACCGCTCGTGGAATGAGCATTTATTCCTAACGGAGGCGTCCGGAATGCTGCTTTGTATGCCTCCGCGCTGACCGACTTCATCCACCTTGCGATGGTATTTTTAAATGCCCTTTTACCCCTGTTTGAACCTGCAAACAACACAAACAGGCTGGTGGAACGTTGCCATTCCTTGGTGTGCTCTATGAAAGCGATCAAGCATCTCCTGACATCTATCCTATTAAATCCTACCTCCTTGTCGTTTCTAGGATTACCGCAAAATGATGGCATCACGATCTCTTCCAACCTAAGTTACACAGTAATTTGGGGAGAAATGCCGGGTCCAGCGAGAGGATAATCTTGTTTTGCAAGATGATGCAGAAGGGCTCAATCACTGAAAGCGCCTGTATCTCACCAACCCTCCTAGCGTAGACTAGGGCCACCAAAACCACTGTTTTCAAGGTTAAGAGCTTTATGGGCAGTTTGTCTATTGGCTCAAAACGGTGTTTTACAAAGACTTTGCAACACAGTGGATAAGTCCCAGGGAAGGAACCTCCTTGACTTGGGGACCCGCTTACGGCTGATGGATGCAAGAAATCTCTTGACCAGTGGCTCTTCTGACAGTCTGATTTAAAAAGCTAGACAGAGCAGATACCTGCACCTTAAGTACTGACTGCCAGATTTAGATCTGCTCCGGCTTGGAGGAAATCTAGGACCACCGGGATCATGGCTCCTGACTCTCTGTTATTGAGCAGGTGCCAGGCCCCAAATTTTTTTGTAAATTGAGTTAGTGGAGGGCTACCGGCTGCTAAGAATGGTATTGATTACTTTTGCTGATAACCCACTCTGCTCTAACAGCTCCCTCTCAGAAGCCAGGCCGTCAGAGAAAGAGAGCTCACTTCTGTTTGATTCACCTCTCCCTGATATATGAGATCTGTCCTGTAAGGCAGTCTCCAAGGCTCCGTGATGCTGAGTCTTAGTAGTCCTGAGAACCAAGACCTTCTTGGCCAGAATGGTGCAATCAGAACAGCATTGTGCTCGACACTCTTATCTTCCAGATAATATTTGGAATGAGGGAAAAAGGTGGAAACGCATACACCAGATTTGCCTCCCAGGACTGGGATAGGGCATCTAGGCCCAGACTGAGATGATCTCTCTGTAGGGAGAAAAACTGTTCCACCTGCCTGTTCGGCCTTGTAGCAAACAGGTCTATTTGTGGGATTCCCCACTTCTGCACTATCTGTTCTAACACTGTTCGATTCAAGCACCAGTCTGTTTGAGACAGAATCTCCCTGCTTAGGACATCTGCCAGAGTATTTTATGTGAATTGAAGACAGGGATAAAAGATTTGCCTCCTCCCATTGAAGGATCTTTTCTGCTATCCTCATAAGACCTGGGACTCTTGTACCTCCCTGCTTGTTGATGTAACTTACTGTGGTAATATTCTCCGAAGGACCTGCACGTGTCTTACCCCCCAGAGTCAGACCAAAGGCTACTAGAGCCTTTAGAACTGCACTCAGCTCTCTTGCATTGGAGGAGAGGCTGGCTTCCTGCCAGTTCCAGAGCCCTTGGGCCATCTGTGTGCCTGAATGGGCTCCCTACACCTGACCGCTGGTATCAGTGGTGACCGCCAGAGGGTTGTGTTGGGACCAAAGTCAACCTGCAGAGATTTGCAGGGATCAACCACCACTTTATTGAGAGTTTTACTTCCTGGGGGATCTGTCTGTCTCTGAAGAGATTCCTTCCTTCCATCCCAGACAGAAAGCATGAACGCCTGAAGTGCTCGAGCATGGAATTGTGCCCACTGGACTCCTGGGATGGTTTCTGTCATCAAACCAAGAACCCTCATTATATAGGCTGCTCACCTCTGCAATTATCTTTGCTACTTTTTCTTTCATCAGAGACATTTTGGATGTAGTTGAATCTATTAGGTATCCTAGGAATACTATACTTTGAGTAGGTACCAACTGAGACTTCTCCTGATTTACCAGCCACCCCAACTGCTGAAGGTGTCTGATAGTTCTGCTCAGGTTCTGTTTCACCTCATCTGCAAAGATCAGCAGGTCGTCCAGATAGGGAATTATATGAATTCCCTCTGATCTCAGGATCCACAGAGCTTCTGCCAAAATCTTTGTGAAGATGCGTGGAGCTAATGCCAATCCGAAGGGCAGAGCATTGAATTGAAAATAGAGGGTCTTGAACCCCTTCTTCACTGCAAACCTGAGAAACTTTCTGGACTCCTTTCGAATGGGGACATGAAGATAGGTGTCTCTTAGGTCCAATGAGACCATGAAGACCCCAGGGGTTAACAAAACTTTGGTGGTGTAAATCGACTCCATTTTGAATCGTTTGTACCCTACGTACATGTTCACTTGCTTCAGGTTCAAAATGAGTCAAAATTTTCCTGACTTTATCAAAAAAATATGAAAATAAAACCCCCCTTTTCTTAGGGTTGGGGGTTGAAGCTTATCACCTTCTCCTTCAGCATACTCTGTAGGAGGGAAGACATATCTGTTGCCTTCTCCATGTCTTTCGGGAGAATTGTTGTGTGAAATTTTTGAGGGGGCAGCCCAAGAGCTCTATCCTGTACCCCGATTTTATCAGATCCAGGATAAAGCTGCTGCTGGAAATGGTCTGCCACTGTGGGAGGAATGACCCCAACCTTCCTCCCGCATGGCTGACTGAGTCACTGGGAAGGGTCTGGGGGGGGGTTTAAAAAGGAAGCCACCTCTGCCCCTACCCCTTTTGTATTGCCACCCTCTTTTCTGGTCCTGCGTGGCTGCAAAACCCTTGTTATGCTGTCTTTTGTCCCCCTGACGATAGTTCCTTTCACCAGATCTCTGAAAGGGACGAAAACTTCTCTTTTGCTGTTTTTTTTGGGAAAGGAAACCCTTTCTTTTTATCGGCTGACCTCTCTAGGACAGATTCTAGCTCTTTACCAAAGAGCAAATCTCCATTAAAGGGGAGAGAACAGAGTTTGACCTTTGACACCGTGTCTGCTCCCCAGGACTTCAGCCAGATAGCCCTCCTGGCTTCATTAATGATTGCTGTAGACCTGGCCGAGAATATTACAGACTCCATGGACGCATCTGCTATATAGGCTACTGCCTTATTTAGCGTTGCTAGAGCATCCAAAATTTCATGCCTGGGAGTATCTGTCTCCAGAAGCTGTTTAAGCCATAAATCAAGCGTACGAGCCAAGCATGTAGTGGCTAATGCTGGCTTAAAGTTAGCAGAGTAGGCTTCCCACGCTTTCTTTAAATATTTTTCCGCCTTTCTGTCAATTGGCTTATTTAGGGTGCCCGAGTCCTTAAAGGAAAGCTCTGAACCCTTTGAAACCTTAGATAGGGAAGCGTCCAGTCTGGGGCATTTTTCCCACAACATTGTATCTTCCTCTTTGAAGGAAAACCTTCTTTTCAAATTTTTAGGGAAGAAGATTCTCTTTTCCGGTTTCTTCCATTCCTGAAGTACTGTCTTTTAGGGACGTATGTACCGAAAAGGTTCTGCTATGCTTAGGCTGAAGGCCTGCATATAAAAGGTCATGTACAGACAACTCCTGGTCCTCTGGCTCCAGGGTGTCGTATATAGCCTTTAATAGCTCCTCTGTTTCCTCTGCAGGAAAAAGGGATCTTTGAACCTTGCTGGGTCTTTCCTCATTACAATCTCCCTCCTCAGGCTCTGAGGCTGACTCTGAACTCTCCTCCAATACTCCTTGCTGGTGGGCTGCCCGTACCTGGGTCAGGACCATTTGCCTAGCACTAGTACTAGTGCCGGAAGTACAGGGGATAGGTTCAGCAAGAGCCTCCTGCTCTCTGGATTTAAAGGACTGTAAATACTAGTGCCGGAAGTACAGGGGATAGGTTCAGCAAGAGCCTCCTTCTCTCTGGATTTAAAGGACTGTAAAGTCAGTTTCATCCCTGTCTTCGTTGAGTCCATAAAACCTTTGAGGATAGGGTCTGTTTCTCCTTTGTTGAGCTTGTCTTCTTCCACCCATAAGGCATTTTCTTGGTGCACACTGGGCACCTTTTTCTGTTTTGCTATCTATGGGCTCGTGGGCTTTGTCCTGAAATGAATCAAATGACAAAACGCCAGCACATTACTTCCACTGAAGACAATACCCATTACAAAAACACCCTGTGGATAACAAAAATTCTAATCTAAGAACCTTTTTAAAAATACCCACCACCGGAGCCTATGCTAGTATGTGCGACACCTGTCCACACTAAGCATATTATTAAACAGGCTCTGGAAAAAATAACACAACACCCCCTGTGCCCCCCACAGGAGGATAAGAAAAGGGAAGGAGCAGTCTGCCCCCTATTTTCTTACCTTAGGGCCTGAAACAACGGATGGCACCTCCAGACCTGCTTCCATGGATGCTGGTATCTCCATGCTCCTGGAAGCCTTCGGTGCCATCTTGCTATTTGGACCCCTATATAAGGAGGTGTGGAGAATCCAGGATGGCGCTGTGGATCCGACAGCCCTGTTATCCTCCAATATCCTAGCTGGGGCTTAACTTCCTGGCGTCTGTGTACCAAGATGGCCGCCAATGGACTTCCTGCCATGTCACTTTCTGTCACCAGCGCTTAAAGTTACCTCATCACTCTGCGCCACCAGCACGATCCACATGCTGGGGATAGAGAAGCCCTGCACATGGAGATCTCTGAAAACAGCAGAAAAAAAAAAAGGTACCCGGACCATGCGAAGGCCTGCGCTTCCACTAGAACACCCTGCTGTGCCATTTCGGATGGACCCACTGGATCACCCCCTCCACTCCTCACAGGTACCTCACTGAGGCTACAACTCAATCGGGAGTGGGTGTCCCTTATTTTCACCCCATACAGCTCTGTCAAGTCTCTGGGTGGCCCAAACTGACTCATACCCCAGGAGTACTACCCCTGTTTGCCCTGGGTATGGACGTCGGAAGGCCCCTGCCACCTAGCATGAAGGCCGCAAAAATAACAAACATCTGTTTGGAGTTCCTGACTGGAAACACAAATACTGAGGGGCTAATACACGTGTGCTGTTTTTATGATGTGGATCGTGTGTTTCCTGTGCTAAGTGGGAGGATCCTATCTCTCTGTAAGCCTTCCTGGAAGATGACTTGGAATATATATATATATATATACACACACACACACACTATTCTTTGCGGCTAATAGTGTCCGTTCCCCTCATAAATACAGGTTCCTGAGGAAACTAACCAGTGAAACACGCTGACCTTTGCAAGCTGGAACCGATCTGGAATACAAAGATTGCGGTTATATCATCATTGTCAATGATCATTGCTGTCCCACAACACTTGAGGGAAATCTATACGTATAGAGGAGATTCATTCCTCCATTCAACTGTTTCCAAGTCTTTTATATAACAAGTTTAACATGTACACAATAAAATAATTGTTTTTCACATAGACAATTGTAAGTCTCATGCTGTGCCTTCAAAGACCATCCTATATCCTTACAAGTATTCTTGTTGGTTCTTTCTCCGATTTGCAACTTAAGTTTTGAGTGCCAAGCATTTACAGCTCTGACCCTACCTCCTTTCTGTAGGGTCACAATCTATTCAGTTGCATTAAAAAAACTTGGAGACTGGTGTCTCTAGAATGATCCTTCGCGGACTTAAAAATGCCCACCACTCCTTTATCACCCTTGCCATTTAGGAAAAGATGTTAGACAAGAATGGTTGTGTTTGGTGTAGAAAAATGTGCATATGTACCCTGACTATTCCTGCTGTACCACACTGGCAAACAAATGGCCAATGGCAGGAAAAAGCGCCTCCATTCCCACCCCTAGCTTAGCCGACACTGCCACTCCAGTTCTTTACCTAATGAGAGTCATAGATAAAGAGAGGCCAAATGCATCACCCCTACCAATCCCCACAGCGCTGAACCTCCTCAAGGATGCAAACACTACAAATGAGATGACAGAAGTGCTGATGAAGTGGACTTAACTTGTTCTGCTACTAACCCCACAATCCTCTTTAAACAGACCACCATTGTTTCTTAAACATCACATGCATTAGAAGAAATAAGACAACATTTTTAAAAATATTACATTTGTTTACTCACAGACTTGTTAAAACTTTGAATGTTTTATATACATTATTTTATACTGTTAACATAATTAAGCAACAATATATATTATGGCCCTTGATAACAGCCTATTATATGCAAGAAAAGTCTTTGAACAGCAAATATGGCGTATGTTTTATTCTATTTACAATACATTTGTTATAAATATAATACATCATTTATGGAAAAGCAGACTTTAAATCATACTGATGTAATCAACTGAAATTTTAAAGTTATGTAATAAAGGGAATAACTCAACTTGAAAGACAATGTAATGGAAGTGTAAAATAGTGCATTCAGTACTGAGATGAATTAAACTGTTAACAAATGCAATGCAAACGTCCATTAGATTTAGTTTTTGTCTACACACAGAGTGTATTTAAATTTTAAAACACTCCCAAATAAAGTCTAGCTACATCTCGAGGGGGAAAAAGCTGTGAAACAAAAAGTGCAAATGACATTAATATCTTACATGAAGGTGTGCAAGGACACAACACAGTTTGAACGCAAAGATAATGCTTTAAGCACATGGTAACCAAATTAAACATTTTAATTTAGTACAATGAACCTTTTATTTCCTTGGAAATATTTAAAATGAGTTAACTGTACAAAGCAGGGAAGTGATGTATCAGTTCCAAGTGTCTTGCATAAAGGAATATTAGTCAACAGTCTTCATGAAATTCCTATGGGATCTCTGGTGCAGTAGATACTGTAGAGGAAAGAATGGCTAGACCCGAGCCATGGGAAATCTAATGGTACACTTCCTCCAATCCTTAGTTGTAGATTACTCAGACATTATTGATGACAATCAGTGCTGGCATTGAGTTCTGTTGATTGGTTTCAAAGAGTGTGACTTGGTTGGCCAGCTTTGCAAACACTCTTGGAGTCCCGAGATTGTAGATTCCAGAGTGCACAAAACACGCTTTCAGTTGCAGACTGAACACTTCGTGGCTTTTCAGCAAAAGCTTGTACTGGGTTTGCCCCAACCAGGTGAAAGATCCATGGATTTCTAACGCTTCGGGACTGTAAATCAAGTTAAAAATAATTAATAAGACCCTTAGATTTTTTTAGAACGTAAACTATAGTACATAAAGCTTTTTGTAGTGTATTCTGGTAAATTAAAGATAACTAAAAGCACAAGACCCTTTTAACCCCTTCCCGACCAGCCGTCGCAGTTGTACTGCGGCAGGTTGGCTCCCCAGGGCGAACCAACGTAGCTGTGTGTATGTTTGCCTTTTGACTACTAGGGGGTGCCATGCGCGCTGCCGGAGCCGATGCGCGTGCCCGGTGGTCCTGATGACGGCCGGGCACCTGCGATCGCTTCACACAGAGACAGAACGGAGATCTGTCAATGTAAACCGACAGATCTCCGTGCTGTCAGGGGTGGGGAGAGCGATCTGTTGTTCATATGAACGACGATCTGTCTCCTCACCCAGTCAGTCCCCACCCCCCCACAGTTAGAATCACTCCCTAGGGAACGCAGTTAACCCATTGATTGCCCCCTAGTGTTAACCCCTTCCGTGCCAGTGACATTTACACAGTAATCAGTGCATTTTTAAAGCTGTGATCGCTGTATAAATGCCAATGGTCCCAAAAATGTGTCCGATCTGTCCGCCATGTCGCAGTCCCGATAAAAATCGCTGATCACTACTAGTTAAAAACAAAAAATAATAAAAATGCCATAAATCTTTCGCCTATTTTGCAGGTGCTATAACTTTTGCGCAAACAAATCAATATACGCTTATTGCGATTTTTACCAAAAATATGTAAAAGAATACATATCAGCCTAAAATGAGTAAAAAAATTGCTTTTTTAAACAATTGGGAATATTATAGCAAATAATACAAAATATTGCTTTTTCAAAATTGTCGCTCTTTTTTGTTTATAGCGCAAAAAATGCAAAGATGATCAAATATCACCAAAAGAAAGCTCTATTTGTGGGGAAAAAAAGTATGTCAATTTTGTTTGGGTACAATGTGGCAGGACAATGCAATTGTCAGTTAAAGAGACGCAGTGCCGTATCGCAAAAAATGGCCTGGTCATTGAGCAGCCAAATCTTCCGGGGCTGAAGTGGTTAAAGTTGTGCTAAAAACCCTGTTGGATAAATTAAATTGATTCTAAAAAGGTAAAAGTTTTTTTTTTCTTAAAATAAAAAAAGAAGAAAAAAGAAAAAGAAAGAAGAAATTAAGGAAGGAAGAAAAAGAAAAAAGGAAGAGGTTATACTTACCTGCTCGGTGCAACGATATTGTCCCTAACCTCTTCTGTGGCTGTCCACTGCTTCCTGCATGTTCCCCCATAGCAAGCAGTGTAATAGGGGGCACCAGTGTGGGCATGCCCTCGAGCGTGCATTCTATGCATGAAGGTAAAGAAACCTTCTGTGTGCAAGGACCCCCCAAATACTAACTTGAGTTCCTCCTCGATCCAGCGATGTGCACAAGAGCTAAGCTCCTAGATCTCTCATCTCACTCCTCATTGGCTGAGACAGCAGTGGGAGCCATTGAGCCAATGAGGAGAATGGGGGGGGGGGGTGCAGGGACGAAGTCACTGCTCTTTGTGTTTTATGGAGGCATAGTGCGGGACTCGGGAGCCTGGGAGCACCAGTGTCCCCAGAGCAAGCGAATTGCTATTGGGGGCACTGACTGAAGAGGAGAAGCCAGGAGAAAAAAAATAAAAAGAAAGTCTGCCTTTAATGTCAGAAATGCATGAAGGCATTATAGAAAAAAAATGCCTTCAGAACCACTTTAACTGCAAATTTGTTTTATATCCGTAATCTCCTTCCCCCCACCTCCACTCTTTAATTGCCTCAGACTATTAGGAATGGTGTTCGGTTTAAAAGTAGAGCTGGGTGCCTGTACTGTAACGTATATATGTGCAGAGCCTAGCTCATAGAAATCAATAGGACAGTGTAGTTAAGTAAATCTAGAGCTAGGTAGTTAGCCGCTCTGTTCATTTCAATGGCTTGGGGCTGCATGTGCACAATTTAGTATAGGAGTCTGGCCCCATCATTAAACAGAACACTGCCTGAAACTGAGTAGGCTGGGACACAAACAGCAGAGTTTCTGCATCAGGGAGGAGGAGATTCCTGACAATTTAAAACAAAGTTACACTATAAGGCAATGATTCACCAGGAACTCAACCTAGATGTTTTATAAATGTGTATTCGACATTTGATATATTTCTATTTTATTCCTGTTAAAGTAAATCACTTAAAATGCAAAATCTAACAATACATTTGTTTTTTTTTGTTCCCGTTTAGTCTGCTAAATTTACAATAGAACAATAGAAAACAAATTTTGTTATATTGGTTTGATGGACTACTTAGCCCCGGTTCACACAGGGGCGGCATGACTTGCAGGTCGCCTCACCGAGGCGACCTGCACACGACTTCAGCGGCGACTTGCAAAACGACTTCTGTATAGAAGTCAATGCAAGTCGCCCCAAAAATACTACAGGAACCTTTTTCTAAGTTGGAGCAACTTGCGTCGCTCCTATTAGAACGGTTCCGTAATACAGAATGGGAGGCGACTTGTCAGGCGGTTAGGTCGCCTGACAAGTCGCCCCTGTGCAAACCGGCACTTAGTCTTTTTAATGCAGTCACTCTTCTATAGGTTAATTATTGCAAAAAAAAAAGGAGAAGCAGATTCTGCAAAGTGCTGTCCTGTGCAGATTTATCTCAAGTAATGTTATCTGCCCAGCTTAGTTCAGCTCTGTGGACTAAAGAACATCTCCCCTACATTATGGGGTTTAGGAGTGTTATAGATGCTCTGTAGTCTTAACACAATACCTGTTCTAGGGAGACAACACTGCCACTTCTATAGATACAGTACAGTGACTGAGTGTTGTCATCCTAGGACAGGAAGTGTGTTACTGGTAGCATCAGGGAGTGAATATTAATGAAAGCCTTAAAAAGAAAACTAATGCAGCCACCAGATATAAATTATGGGCAAAGTGCAGAATATTACATTTTTCTTCTTGAGTTTAGACACTTTAACATATAATTATTTTAACCCTTCCTGAAAAGGCATTAAATAAAAACAGTGAAACACTTACCTTGTGGTTTTGTGTCTAAGATCAATTATTACATCAACTTCTGCCTGAGAGCTATTGGTGAGCACAAGTGTGACTGGAACTAAACAAAGACTGTAGAGACAGACAAACCAAAAATCCAGATGAATAAAATGTCACAAAGGCTTCGTGGTAAATATAATCTGTACCAATTAAAATGCATTACATGTCGTTATACAGAGTTTTCATATAGGCGATTAATAAATTAGTGATATAATGCATACATTATAAAGCTGGCACTGGTAACTTTGATGTGGAACAAACACAGGTTGTATATGTATGCTCTTTGAACACTCATATTTTCTGATGGTTTAAAGCGGAACTATGCTTTAAAATGAAAAAAAAAAATATGAGCAAGGTTTTTTTATTGTGGGAAACATTACATGGCTTTAAAAAATGCATTTACAACAATTTTGAATTTATGGCTCTGAATGCATCTGCATTGTTTTTAGTTGGACACATTCACACAGGTGCATAAACATGCACTGCATTCAGATCCTTTACACAGAATCCAAAAGTTTGCGTCTGAGGACATGCAAATACACATATGCAATCGAAAAAAACAAAAAATAACAGGATAATTTTTATGCATTTTATTTACTGATTATTACACAGGAACTTTTGTTCCTGATCAGTAAATTTTTACGCCAGTGTTACAACTCTGTTAAATAGGCCTTAAAATAAAATCTATGTTATACTTGCCTGCTCTGTGCAACAGTATTGTACAGAGCAGCCCTTAACCTTCTCATTTTCTATCCCCCACCAGTGCTTTCTGCTCCTCTTTCCTGCAGATGTCCCCTCAGCAAGTCAGGTGCTAAGGGGGCACCCGTACGGGTGTGTTCCAAAGCCGGGCTGAGTGCATCCATATATATGCGCGCGCATACACACACACAGCACAGGTAAACCCCTTCCTGCCCCTTCCTCCTCAATTGAGTTTGTCCTGTTTACCATTATCATTAAAAGTGAAAGTAAAAGAAAGTCCCAAATTTTGGGTTGTCCCCAGAAACGTAATAGATGGGAAATCTTCCAATGAGGACACTAGTTCCTGTGACCTGGGGGACCCCAAGAAATTCCCTTTATTTTGCAGGGATTTCATCAGACTTCCTGTTTGGTTATGGGACAAGAAGTAAAAGGAAATCTCCACTATGGGACATAGATGGCGAAAATAAATCTGACAGGGGTTATAACCCTGCCTTACTCTATCCAAAATGTATAAAAAAAAGTTTTGCCTATACAGTTCTACTTAAAAGTGGATGTAAACCGTCACATACACCCAGTGAAGTGAACAGCCTCAGATGATACACAGGGATAAAACAAATCCTCATACATAAGTTATATATGTATATCTGCTGTCTTCAGCTTTATATACTGTTTAGAAAGTGTACATCCTGATAGAATTCTCTGTTCCTGATTCACCTGTGGGTGTGGATTCTTGTCATACACTCTGAGACAGCCGATTGGAGGAAAGGCACACATCCCCACTCCACATAGAAACTTGCTGAGCTGTGCTGTGAATAGACCGGCTCTCTGCTAATCTACTTATAGCACCCACCTTGACACAAAATTCAGGCTGGTTTTATCACAGTTGACGGACAACTTGACAGACGTTATCATGCTGATAACAGAAGAATGGAGCAGGAGAAAGCCATGGAACTTAGGGGTTTGAAAAGAGATAAGAAAACACTGCAGATATATGTACCCAGCTCAAATTTCATGAATTGGGTTTACATGCACTTTAAGAATGGGGTGGGTAGATTAGGTAGGAAGGGATTTTTTTTTTTTAATCTTCACCAATTCAAAACTTCTTATACATGTAAAAATGCATTTTTTTTTGCTTGAAAATTACTTAGAACTTTATTGCTTTGAGATTCCTGCATCCACATCGCTTATGTTATATCCGTTTTTTTCCGTTCAACTGCTGGTTGAGTGATAAAAAAAAAAAAAAAACCTGTACGTGTATACCCTGCTTAAGAAATAGGTTTTAGTAATAGCAAATCCCATGCTCTAAATCCTAAGCAACTGTAATGCTATTGTTGTGGTCAGAATTGATTGCTTGTTTCTGCACAACTCACACACTGGCACATGTGTAATATAATTCATGCTCTAGATCAGCAACCTCGACACTGCAGCTGTAGTTAAACTACAAATCCCATCATGCCTCTGCCTCTCAGAGTCATGCCTGCGATTGTTAGGGTCTTGCAATGTCTCATGGGACTTGTAGTTTTTACCACAGCTGGAGGGCCAAGGTTGCCTACCACTGCTCTAGATGAACAGATTTGTTTTGACCAATGAAACAAAGGTCTAAGTGTCTTTTGAGATAATCTGCAAAAGGATTTGCAGAAAATGTTTACAGTCATTATGAATGGTTTAAGTTCATAGAATTACCAAAAGCAGTAGGATCTAGGATCCCAGCATTTGAATTTCAATAATTGCCTAAGCTGTTGCAGGCATTGACTCTGGGTAGAGGTCACTCAGTTTTTGCTAAAAATTGTGACATAAGCCATTTCCTGATACTTTGTTTTAAAGTCAAAAAATGTGCCTCAAAACTTCTAATAAGCCAGAACTGTGAAAAAAAGAAAAAAAATGTAAATGTTGCCTATTTGTATGTATGACAACTAGGGCATGCACTTTTTCTGTACAGAACACCCCCTAGAAATGTATTTTTCTGTTAATTTGATTGGCTCATTGTGTTTACAATCATTTCATTTTATTTTTTTACAGCATCAAAAAACACAACTGACCCACAACAGACTGGTATGAAGTGCTCCAGAGGATTTAATGGTCATGCATTTTTCTTTCGTCTTTGGTAAGGCAAAAAGGGAAGAAAAACTCATTAGTGTTAAAGCAGCTTTAGATGGTAAGAATTTCAAACTGTGGTGCCTAGGAAAGCAGTTGTGAGCTAAGTGCACCAAGAACAATTCTTTTACATACCTTTTTTGGTGGAACGGATGATTAAAAGATTCGGGGTAATGAAGGCTTGTTTTTATTAGATTAGAAAGCTGCTCTGGTGATGGACGCACTGGTGCAGTTGTATTCTCAGACTTGGTAAATTTTAACAGTACCATCTCTGGCTGTTCCTACATTAACAGTTATAAAAGAACAAAGAGGGTATGTTTTTTAGCTATCAAGGCTCAAAACTCAAAAAGAAATTTGAGGAAACAATAAGACCTAAGAAAACATGAAAGAATCACCTGTTTTTGAGGGAAAGACAATGCTTCGGTTCCAACAGCATGCAAAGTCACATGATGTTGACCTTCCAAAATTAATTGCTTGTTATCTTCAATAACATATGCCTGAAAGATAAAATGAAGGCAAAAGATGTCATGTTTATTGCTATGACCACAGGCAGGGAGGGTACCCTGGACCAGTGCTTCCTAAAGGGTTAGCACATAGTAAAGTGAAAACCTGGGAAACACGAAACTATGAATACATGTGATCTACAGTTGTGCTCATAAGTTTACATACCATGGCAGAATTTATGATTTCTTGGCCATTTTTCAGAGAATATGAATGACAACACAAAAGTCCCAGGGGTTTAGGGGCACCTTAACCGGAGGATTAAGACGCGTCACCCCCTGCATAAAGCTTCGGACCAAAGAATGTGAAGCAAGTGGCCGTTGAAATAATACTGATAAGGCCGAGACCTGGCCCTTGATGGTACTTAAGGCCAGCTTCATTTCTAATCCCATTTGTAGAAAGTCAAGAATTCTACCTATTACATATTTTCTGGGATGCCAACCCCTGGATTCACACCAGGATACATAAGCTTTACAGACTCTATGATAAATCACTCTGGAAGCTGGCTTCCTTGCATTGATCAAGGTAGAGATCACCGGACCTGAAAGCCCACAGCTCTTCAGAATGTGAGTTTTAATAGCCAAACCGTCAAATTTAGCATTTGTAAGGCAGGATGGAACACTGGACCTTGAGATAACAGGTCTGGATGTGACGGTAGGGTCCACGGGGAACCTACTGTCATCCTTACTATCTCTGCATACCAAGCTCTCCTGGGCCAAGCTGGGGCCACTAGAAGTACAGACTTCTTTTCCTGCCTGATCCTGCGAAGGAGTCGTGGCAGTAGCAGAATAGGAGGGAATGCATAAATCAGTGAGAACCGATGCCACGGAATCACCAACGCATCTGTCCCATATGCAAGAGGATCCTTTGTTCTTGCCACAAACTTGTTGATTTTTTTGTTGAATCTGGATGCAAAGAGATCCACATCTGGAACCCCCCATCTTTGGCATATGGCCCAAAAGACGTCGGAGTGAAGAGACCATTCCCCTGGGACTAACCGCTGGCGACTCAAATAGTCCCCTGCCAGTTCTCTATCCTCGGAATGAAAACTGCCGATATGCATGGCACATGCTTTTCTGTCCAGACTAAAATCTGGTTCACTTCTCTCTAAGCTGCCCGACTCCTGGTGCCTCCTTGATGATTGATATAAGCCACTGCTGTGGCATTGTCGGACTGGATCCTGACAGGGCAACCCTGTAGCCTGAGAGTCCAGGCCTTTGGGGCTAGATATGCCGCACGGATCTCCAGAATGTTGATGGGTAAAGTCCTCTCGATTTTGGACCATTCCCCTTGGACCGCAGACTGTTCCAGAACTGCTCCCCAACCTGAAAGACTGGCATCCGTTGTTACCACCGTCCAGGTAACCGGTAAAAAGTATTTCCCTTTCTGCAGGCTTTCGGGTATTAACCACCAACTGAGGCTCTGACTCACTGCACGAGACAGGTGCATCGGAAAATCTAATGCCTGAACCTTCTTGTTCCAAGCAGACAGGATACTGTGTTGCAGCAGTCTTGAATGAAACTGAGCATAGGGAACTGCTTCAAATGAAGCCACCATCTTTCCCAGCAGCCTCATACAAAGACGGACAGAAGGACCTTTTTTGGTCCTGACTACCAGAATCAGCTCTCTTAAGGCTGTGATCTTTGCCTGAGGTAAAAATACCTTCTCTTGGCTTGTATCTATGACCAGGCCCAAATACTCTAGTCTTCTTACTGGTTTTAAGAAAGACTTTTCTAGGTTGAGAATCCAACTTAGGTGTTCCAGGTAGTTGACTGTGGTCAAGTTTCCGCTCAAACAGGCTACCGACCGGTCTATCAAGAGCAGGTCATCTAGGTATGCTATGTGACAGTTATACCTTGAGCCCTTAATCTGGCCAGAGGAGGAGCCAAGATCTTTGTAAACACTCGAGGTGCAGTGGCAAGCCCAAATGCAGAGCCATAAACTGAAAATGGCGCTCTTCTATTTCGAAGCGCAAGTACTTTTGATGAGCAGGAAAAATGGGTACATGCAGATACGCATCTCTGATGTCTATTGATGCCAGAATTTTCCTCCCTGTAGGATGGAGACTACTGACCGAATTGATTCCATGCAAAACGATCAAATCCTTATGAATCAATTCAGATCCTTTAGATCCAGAATGGGTCTGACATCTCCATTTGGTTTTTGTACCATAAAAAGGTTGGAATAAAATCCCAATCCTTGATCTTTCGTGGGAACCACCATGATGACTTTTTGCGACAATAGTCGCTCTAACGCTAGAAGGAGCGACTGCTTTTTCTCTGGATCTCTGGGGACACTTGATCTGAGGAAACGAGGAGAGGGGAATTCTTGGAACTCCAGTTTGTAACCTCGAGTTACCGTGGAGATTACACCCATCTGTCCTGGAAATCCTCCTGCCAGAGCTTTGAGAACCGTAGCAGTCTTCCCCCCACCCGAGCGAGCGGGGGCGCTCCTTCATAAAGAGGCTTTAGCGTCTTGTCTAGTAGGCTTCTTCCCCCAGGACTTCTTTTGTCCCTGGGGTCGACTCTGAAATTTATTTCTAGACCCTGACGGGGAGGCCGTCACGACTGCCTGGAGGCTGATGCTCCTGGCACTGCGGAAAGAGCCCGTTTGAAAGAGGGACGCTTACTCCTTTTCTTAACAGGTAAGAGAGTGCTTTTCCCACTAGAGATCTTTTGGATAGAATTGTCCAAATCCTCACCAAACAGCCTTGCACCACAAAATGGAAATCCAGCCAGAAGTTTCTTACATGGTGCTTCGGCTGACCAATTTTTCAACCATAAGATTCTACGCATATGCACCAACCCAAGTGAAAGACGAGAGGTTTGGATGATAGAATCTTTGATGGCATCAACAGCAAAACATAAGGCCGCTGGAAGGTTAGCCAACCCCTGGGCCTGCTGTTCAGGTAGAACTTTAAGGACCTGCTTGAGATGGTCTCTTAAGTATTGACAGACTCCGATCGTTGCCACTGCAGGTTGAGCTACTGAACCTGCTAAGGAGAAAATATCCTTCAACAGGGATTCCATTTTTTTATCAACAGGATCCCTGAGCATTGTCTACAGGACAAGTGAGACTTTTATTTACAGAGGAAATGGCGGCGTGAACGGCCGGTATCCCCCACATCTTTATAAACTTTTCTTCCATAGGATAAAGTGTTGAAAACTTTTTAGGCGGAAAAAAACGTTTAACAGGTTGATCCCACTCAGAATAAATGAGCTTTTCTAGCAAATTATGAACAGGAAAAGCATGTGTTGTTTGAGGAGGCTTCAGTGACCCCAAAGAAGAGGAGGGTTCTTTAACAGACTCAGATACAGGTAACTTAAATGTGGAGCGGACCAATCCAGCAAGGATCTGTACTAAGACCTTCTCATCCTGAGAAGCTGAAGAGGGCCCTTCTCCACTTGATTCCTCCGAAGAGGAATCATCAGTCCCATCCCGATCCTCTGAAAGGCATTCTTCTCCTATTTCCCCAGAGTTCCTCTGCCTGAGGGTCCTGGGTAACAGAGGAAGACCTAGTGCAGTGAAGATGCGATTAAGGCAGATGTGCCTCTTCCACTTCGGGACCGATGTCCCTGACATGTGAGCCGGTGATCGGCTTTTTTTTCTACTCGCGCTGTCAGCGTGAGTAAAAAAAAAAAAGATTACCGATCTTTTGTTTACATCATGTGATCAGCTGTCATTGGCTGACACGATCAGCCGAGTCTCAGTAACTTGGTGATCACAGCGCGCCCGGTGCGCGCAGGGAGGCCGTCATATGACGGCCTCCCGGGAATGCAGGTCCGCGCTGTGGACGTCATTCGGCCATAGCGTGGATGTCTACTGGTTAATTCTTTGTGTGTTATAAGTTTAAGCAGACTGTGATTATCTATTGTTGTGATTTAGATGCAGATCAGATCACATTTTATGACCAATTTGTGCAGAAAGCCTTATCATCCCAAAAGGGTTCACATACTTTTTATTACAACTGTACACCTCACATTGCAATCCTTGTATTGTTTAATTGCCGAAATTGACCCTACCGCTTTGTACTTTTTAAAGGCCTTTTTTTTGTCCTTCATAAGACATTTTACTTTTTGGTTCAGCCACGCAGGTTTAACCTTTGTTCTTCTATATTTATTACCCCTTGGAATGCACTCGGTGATACTTTTATTTAATCTAGTCCTCTAAGCATTCCCATTTTTCCTGTGTTCAAGGTTTCAAGGATTTGGTCCCACTTAATTTCCTGCAGTATTGAGCAGAGTTTAGAAAAGTTAGCTCTTTTGAAATTTTGTGTTTTTGTACTCCCCTCGTGCCTCCCTTTTCTATGATTTATACTGAATGTAATAATCCTGTGGTCGCTAGTTCCCAAGTTGTCCCATATTTCAACATCTGCAATCAGATCTGTGTCATTTGTAATTAACCACTTCAGCCCCGGAGCATTTGGCTGGCCAAAGACCAGAGCACTTTTTGCGATTCGGCACTGTGTCGCTTTAACTGACAATTGCGCGGTTGTGCGATGTGGCTCCCAAATAAAATTGACATTCTTTTTTCCCCACAAATAGAGCTTTCTTTTGGTGGTATTTGATCACCTCTGCGTTTTTTATTTTTTGTTCTATAAACAAAAAAAGAGCGTCAATTTTGAAAAAAACGCATTTTTTACTTTTTGCTATAATACTTCCAAAAAATATATAAAAAAACCTTTTTTTTTCCTTAGTTTAGGCCGCTACGTATTCTTCTACATATTTTTGGTAAAAAAAAAATAAAAACAAAAAAATCGCAATAAGCGTTTATTGACTGGTTTGTGCAAAAGTTATAGCGTCTACAAAATAGGGGATAGTTTTATGGCATTTTTATAAATTTTTTTTTTTACTAGTAATGGCGGTGATCAGCGATTATTATCGTGACTGCGACATTATGGCGGACACATCGGACACTTTTGGCTCTATTTTGGGACCATTCACATTTATACAGCGATCAGTGCAATTAAAAATGCACTGATTACTGTGTAAATGTGACTGGCAGTGAAGGGGTTAACCAGGAGGGGGCGCTGCAGGGGTTGAGTGTGTCCTAGGGAGTGATTCTAACTGTTGTGGGGAGGTGCTTTGGGTACAGTGTAGCATGACCGCGCAGTTGTCATTTAAACAGCGACAGCGCAGAAAGCTGAAAATTAGCTTGGGCAGGAAGCGGGGTAAGTGCCTGGTATTGAAGTGGTTAGAGAGTGGGCTGTCCCTTCCGTCCAGTCAATGTTGGGATATTTTGAAATTGCCCATTATGATGACATTTCCCTGTCTTGTTGCCATTTTTAATTGTGAGAAGAGATCCAACTACACTTCTTCTCTCAGATTGGGGGGCCTGTAACATACCCCCACTAGTAATTTCCCACTTACTTCCACCCTTAGGAGCTCCACCCATACGCACTCCACCTCCCCCCTTGCCCCATCACTGATGTCATTCCGCTCTTCTACCTGTAAATCATTCCTGATATATAGACACACCCCTCCTAACCTCTCTGTCTCTCCGATGCAAGGAATACCCCTGTATGTTTGCCAGTCATGTGAACTGTCAAACCAAGTTTCTGATATTCCCATGAAGTCCACATCCTCCTCGTGTAGTAACAGCTCCAGTTGACTAGGCTCCTGGCATTTGTGAACATTCCCCTGAGTTTTGTATTGGTGCATATTTTTTTTTCCATACAATTTCTCAGGTTTCGTTTTTGATTTGGTAACTCATTTACACTGGGATTAGATGTTACAAATATAATATCACTAGTGTCTTCACTATTCCCCTCTGCCCTATGCTCACTGCCTGTTATCGCTACCTCTAAACCCCCCCCCCCCCCCCCACACACCTAGTTTAAAAGCCCTTCCAACTTGGTGGCCATCTTTCTTCTCGTTAGAGCTGTACCATCCCTATTAAGGTGCAGCATGTCCTTACTAAAGAGCCAGTAACCGACTGAGAAGTTGGGCCAGTTCTCCAGGAACCCGAACCTCTCTTTCCTACACCTGTTCCTCAACCACTTGTTCAGTTCCCTAATCTCCTGCTGCCTCTGTGGTGTAGCTCGAGGCACAGGTAATATTTCAGAGAAAACTACCTTTGAGGTCCCTTGCTTCAATCTTTTCCCTAAGTCCCTGAAGTAATTTTTTAGGACTCTCCACCTTCCTCTCAGTTTGTCATTGGTGCCAACGTGTACCATGACAGCTGGGTCCTCCCAATCTGTCCACAAGATCCGCGATGTGCCGAACCCGAGCCCAGTAAACAACATACTGTTTGGCTACCACGGTTTGTATGACAGATTGCTCTCTCTGTCCTCCTAATAATTGAGTCCCCCATTACCAGTCAGCCAAAGCTGTCACTCCCCTGGCAGCTAGGGGAGGTCGTCTGCTCCAGCACTACCACCCCTGAGCTTATATCCCCAGCATCACGCAATTTGGCATATTTGTTGGGGTGTACCAACTCAGGACTAGCCTCCCTAGCGCTCTTCCCTCTAACCCTCCTAGATGTCACCCAGCTACCCACCTCTGGCTCCTGTGCCTCCAACCTCCTCTAAACTGACCCCAGCCAGCACCTGCTGGGTAAGGTACAAACTCCTTTCCAGGTTGTTGATGCTGCGCAGTGTTGCACCTTGTTTTCTACATCCAGAATCTGGGCTTCCAGAGAAACAACTAGCTGACATCTCGCACAGCAGTATTCGCCCTTGATTTATTCATCAAAGAATGCATACATGGAGCAGGATCGCCACTGAGTGGCATCACCAATCCTGTTGGACATTTTACTCTCTATTCTAATTGGGATACCAATTAAGGACTTGATATTGCTACTCTACGCTGCTCTCCCCTAGCGCTACCGCTACTCCAATTACTTCACAGAACCCCCCGCGACACACTCAGGTACTCCTATATACTAATAGCACTCCCAGTTACTCCTAGGTAGTAAGTGTTGCTCTTAGGTACTCAGCCACCTAGCAGTACTCAGTCCCCTTGAAGTACTCAGTCACCTGTCAGTTTCCTGTAGGGATTGCCAGCACCTTCAATCACCCCTGGTCAGCCTGCCTCTCTGCTCCCGCCGCTTCACCTTCTGTCTCTCACACACACCCCCCTCTCCGGTCCGCAGTTTCACTTACCGGCCTCTTCTCCTGGTCAGCCTGACACTCTCGTCTTCGGTCCCACCTCTTCTGTCAGTCTCAGTGAGGTGTCACTTCCCCCAGTCACTCCCCCCCCCCCCCATTTCCGAAGTACCGCGCCTGCCGCCTCTCACGGTCCCCGGATGACCCACCGTCTCTCTCGGCGTCTGCCCTGCACTTCCACGCCTCTCCAACTAATGCAACAGCACCACCTGGTGCTTAGTGCTCACAACAGGATTGCATTGCACCTGCAAATTACCTGCACTAAGCCATAGATTTCTGTTATTACCAGCGGATTTGGTGCACTTTCTGAAAGTGCACTACACCTGCAGGATATAATAGAAGTCTATGGCAAAGTGCAGCTAACCTGCAGGAAAGCCACAGGTGCACTGCACGCGCAGTGTGGGTAAATTGCAGAGCATCAGTGTGAAATCAGCCTTGAGCTCCTTTCACGCAATCGGTCAGACCCAATCGGACCCTCCATTCACCTCTATGGAGCGAACCGCAAAAATAAAATCAAAAGGGGATCCACCACCTTCCGTCTGGGCGGATCGGATTGGAGTGTCCCTCATGCTTCAACAGGTTTGGCACCCCTGTTCTAAAGCATGAGGATGGCCAATGTATAAATGTTAATGTTCCATGTTTGCTCACAATGTCTACTTAATATTCCAGTATGAAAATTTTTAAGGCGACTAAACACACTAAAATTTATGAAGGATTGTTTATGCTGACATTTATAAATGAGACATTTTACATCATATTTACTTACTAAAGTTGTACTAATTGTGTATGCATTGACAACAAGATCAGACATACTTCTAAATTTCTCAAGAAGCCCTCCATTTTGTTGCTTACCTTCCACAAAACAATTAAATGGAGATTCACTTCACTGCACTTTTGTATCAACCTGACTGCTTCATCAGGGGTTGATTTTGAAGGCCCACCTGTATTTGAATGCGGTTTTTTCTTATATTGCAACAGGCAACTATGGAAAAAGAAGTCTGCGCATGGGGTGGTCGAACTAATTATCTGCAAAAACACAATTTCAACCAAGGTTTACATCTCACATTTCTTTGTAGGAAATCAGAAACAAGATATCAAAATAGTAAGAAAAGCAGGTTGTTCGATGTTATTGACATAGCTGAGAAGAGAGTAACTTGCACTTATTGTAACACTGGTACAAATGCTAGCAGTGACCTTAATCTTGAAGCAACATTAGCTTCTTTTTACCACCAAGATTCCAGTGCCTAGTACTGGAGGTCATGGCCCCAACAAACCAATAACAGTAATTAATATAAGCAGCCAGAGCGGAGAATGCTAGTGAGGTGATTACAATAGTGAAGTCACAGTGAGATAACCTAAAAAGGTGATTTAACCTGGCAATATTCACCAAAACATTAGCTCTAGGTGAGCATGGGGTGAGGTGATTTAAAAGAAATCTAAAAAATCTGCTTTTCTGGCACAGAAAATAGGACTTCAAAGCAGCTCTAGTAATGTGGTTATAGTTCTCCATGGGAGCCACAGAATTTCAGCCATCAGATGTCAGCAAGACAAATAATTTTAGCTATTTACAGAAGAAATGTACAACACGGAGGGACCCCAAGAAAACAGAATTTATTATTTTGGAATAACCCATTTTAAGGTGGTGCCATCCCTTTTTAAACACAGATGGACCACTCTTTTTTTGAAAACTGCTAATTATCCATTTTATAACAAAAAGATACTGCATAATATTTATACTGTATATGATACAGCCAAAGCAAGGAGTAAAATAAATCAACCATACCTGTTCACCTCCAAAGACAATGTCCCCAAACGTGTATCTGTCTAATGTTTTCTCATCATCTAAAGTGATTGTACAGAGGCAAAGAAAGTTGTTAACTTTTATAATTGGTCAAAAACAGAGCGAATTATTTGCATCAACTAAGAGTATCCAAGTAGATTTGTAATCTTTACCCAGGGAGGAGAATTTGCATCGAACAGCTTTGAAGCACATTTTGGCCCTTTCTCTGCTAGTTACTTTAGTGTCTAAAAAGAAAATTAAAATATTAAATTACTTTCGTTCGCATACAAAAAGTCATAGGATTCAGTTATGTAATCTTCAAATCCAATCTATATTTATTCCAATCAAACCCTTTAGTTTAATTAGCACTATGTAAATGCAAAGTAAACCTTTTCCTCCTGCACTCCGCTGCAAGCTAGAGCTGAGATACAATTTACAGCTGACCTTCAGGCAGATAACAAAAGGACACCACTTAATGCTGTTATGTATTCAAGAAAAAATTCTACAAATGTATTTTTCCTGTTAAGTACATGAATCTCTACATATTAATTATAATGATTTACACTTCTCTCTTAAGCACCTTTCACAGTTCCTGTAGCTGCCTATAAAATTATCAAACTTTCTTCAGAGGAAGTACTTTGGACTAAACTCTACACCAGAACAGTGAAGAGGGCTAATGCTGGCCATACACTATACGAAAAATCGGCCGAACCCAAAAATGAACATTCGGCCGTGAGAGCAAATGATCATGCCATCATGTAATGACTGATAAATCGTTCAGTGGATATAAATGAATCAATTTTTTGTTTGTTACTTTACATATACCTAGTGCAAACAGTTCGGACGGCAAACACATTAACCTTTCAATTTAGAGCCCTTTCACACTGGGGCGGTTTGCAGGCGTTATTGCGCTAAAAATAGTGCCTGCAAACCGACCTAAAACTGCCTCTACTGTTTCTTCAGTGTGAAAGCCTGAGGGCTTTCACACTGAAACGGTGAAGCGGTGCGCTGGCAAAAAAACTCCTGCAAACCGCATCTTTGGAGCGGTGTATTCACCGCTCCTTCACATTGAACTCAATAGGGCAGCGCGGCTATATCGAGCGGTTTTAACCCTTTTCCGGCCGCCAGCGGGGGTTAAAACCGCACCGCTAGCGGCCGAATACGGCCGCAACAAAACGACGGTAAAGCAGCGTCAGAAATAGCGCTGTTTTACCGCAGACGCCCCCACCGCCCCAGTGTGAAAGCAGCCTTATAGTTTGTTAGAAAATTTCCAAACTTGTCCTTTGTTTTTTCAGTTCAAAAACGTCCCAACGATTTTTGATTGTGTGCCCATTAGCTGGCCGAAAAACGAACGAACTGGCCAAATGACTGAATTTCGGCCAATTTTTTGTATAGTACATGGCCAGCATAAGGCCTCATGCACACAGGACGTTTGTAAAAGTGTCTAAAGCTTTTACATGCTTTTAGGAGCTTTTACAGCCGTCAAGCTCTTAGGAGTTAAATCCTTTCATTGGCCAGAATAAATAATTTATTTTGCCCATTACAATAAATTAATGCTCAAGCACTTGCTTTTAGGCACGTTTAGCTGCTTTTAGTAGCAACAAGCGTATTTTTCTGCCCAAACTCTGATGCCCCTAGAAGCAGCTGTAAAAATGTCCAGTGTACATGAGGCCTTAGAATTAGGGATAAGCTCGGGATTGGTTTGAATTTGGGTTCTGGACAGAACCAGGAAAAAAGCTGTCACTCCTGCCCACTGCCACCTAACCTACTGAGGCCAGGGCATTCCGTACCCTGTGGCTGTGCTTACACAAAGGGGCAGGGTTGACCGAATATGGTGACATGGCCATAGTAAGTCAATAGCAATCAATAATGTTTCATATGGCTCTCCCTTATCCCATACATCTATGTGAATACTCAGTGTATGTATTATGTATGTGTGTACTATATATATATATATATATATATATATATATATATATATATATATATATATATATATATATATATATATATATATATATACCGTATTTATCGGCGTATAACACGCACCGGCGTATAACACGCACCCCAATTTAGGAGGGAATTTTAAGGGAAAAAAAACTTTTAGGAGGGAAGTTGAAGGGAAAAAAAAACTTACATTTAAACGCCCATCATTGCAGCCTTCTCAGTGCAGCCATGTCAGTGCAGCCATGTCAGTGCAGCCATGTCAGTGCAGCCATGTCAGTGCAGCCATGTCAGTGCAGCCTTGTCAGTGCAGCCTTGTCAGTGCAGCCATGTCAGTGCAGCCATGTCAGTGCAGCCATGTCAGTGCAGCCATGTCAGTGCAGCCAAGTCAGTGCAGCCAAGTCAGTGCAGCCTTGTCAGTGCAGCCAAGTCAGTGCAGCCTTGTCAGTGCAGACTTCCCCAGTGCAGCCTTGTCAATGCAGACTTCCCCAGTGCAGACTTCCCCAGTGCAGCCTTCCCCAGTGCAGCCTTCCCCAGTGCAGCCTTCCCCAGTGCAGCCTTCCCCAGTGCAGCCTTCCCCAGTGCAGCCTTCCCCAGTGCAGCCTTCCCCAGTGCAGCCTTCCCCAGTGCAGCCTTCCCCAGTGCAGCCTTCCCCAGTGCAGCCTTCCCCAGTGCAGCCTTCCCCAGTGCAGCCTTCCCCAGTGCAGCCTTCCCCAGTGCAGCCTTCCCCAGTGCAGCCTTCCCCAGTGCAGCCTTCCCCAGTGCAGCCTTCCCCAGTGCAGCCTTCCCCAGTGCAGCCTTCCCCAGTGCAGCCTTCCCCAGTGCAGCCTTCCCCAGTGCAGCCTTCCCCAGTGCAGCCTTCCCCAGTGCAGCCTTCCCCAGTGCAGCCTTCCCCAGTGCAGCCTTCCCCAGTGCAGCCTTCCCCAGTGCAGCCTTCCCCAGTGCAGCCTTCCCCAGTGCAGCCTTCCCCAGGGCAGCCTTCCCCAGTGCAGCCTTGCCCCAGTGCAGCCTTGCCCCAGTGCAGCCTTGCCCCAGTGCAGCCTTGCCCCAGTGATCCCAGCCATTCTGGGCTTCAAAATCGCCGATCGCGATTTGAAAATGGCGCCGCCGGCGCCGAAATACACAGTGCCGGTCCTCGGCTCTTTCCGGCGGCTGTCGTTCATTTTCGGCTCCACTCGTAGTCCCGAGCGGAGCTATCCGAACCTAGCCGAGTAGGTTCGGATAGCTCCGCTCGGGACTACGAGTGGAGCCGAAAATGAACGACAGCCGCCGGAAAGAGCCGAGGACCGGCTCTGTGTATTTCGGCGCCGGCGGCGCCATTTTCAAATCGCGATCGGCGATTTTGAAAATGTGACAGGTCGGGATCGCAGGGGATCGGCGTATAACACGCACCTGCGACTTTCCCCTGATTTTAAGGGGAAAAAAGTGCGTGTTATACGCCGATAAATACGGTATATATACACACATACATACACATATACATACACACACATACATACACACACATATACACAAAATATGTACCAGTTGATGACTGGCCTATTAAAAGCGCATTACTATGGATTAGAAGGAGAGCGGCCACTGCACACAGTGGTGGATTGTCGTGATTGAGCACCGTTTGAATCACAATATATCGATAAATACTTTTTCTTTGATTCATCACCATCTTTACACTGGATATTGGATTTTTTTTCAAATTTTTTTCTTAATTATTTTTTCCTATTCTTTTGGACTTTATGCCTCATAAGTTGAGTATGTATATCATCTGGTTATATATGTTTGCACATTTGTTTTATATATAGTGTCGATTTTCACATTCGGTCACAATTATTTTGTATCACTTCATTATATTGTCATTTTTTTGCTGCTTCAAACGACATAGATGACAGTAGATGTGCTGCACTGAGTGGTTGACACTAATTTACTTATGTGTTAGGTCCATTATGTGAGGTGAGCGCATAGAAGCATAGGTGGTGGGAACCACTTCCATGCATGTATGGATTGATAATATCATTGAGCACAGAGTAGAGGAAGACACTGGCTATATAAAGAATTAATGGGACTTTATGCACTGGAAGCATTGGACAATTGATGATAAATGCACGGATGTAGGGATTTGTGTATATATATTTTGTACACTGAGTATTCACATAGATGTATGGGATAAGAAAGCACATGATAATTCGTAGATTGCTAGATCTGTTGATGCAGGAACACATAACAATGTGAGCAGCACCCTTGTAGTTTAAATTGTAATTTAGTAAATCAGATCCCCCAGGATTGGATCACTAATATCACACAGTGGTTTAGTATTTTGCAGGGTTTTCACTGTATTCAGATATGTTTAGAGTGGTAGCTCAAACTTTCACTAGCTTTACAAATTAGGTCAATGATAATAATAGTTCTATTATCGTTTAAAAATAATGTACATATAAGATTAGCACGTAAAGCAAAAATGAGACTGACAAGAAAAAACAACCTTTGTCTGCAGTGGGATTTACAGACTTCTGCAGTTTCCAGTTCTTACTGCTGCTTGACACTTGAACTATATGAAATTCTTTCACACCCGCTTCACTCTAGAATGAAAACAATAATCAATCAAGTAAACCTAGTCTGCTTGCTTTTAGACGATCCCTGAAAACCCATTCCTTCACCTAACAACTGTACTTTTTTTACTTTCTCCATCAGATCAGAGTTACCTTTTGTATCACTTGACCCTCCCTCCTAGATTGTAAGCTCTAACGAGAAGGGCTACCCGATTCCTCCAGCACTGAATTGTATTGTAACTGTAGTGTCTGCCCTCATGTTGTAAAGTGCTGCGCACACTGTTGCTGCTATATAAATCCTGAATAATAATAAACCAAGGGTAGAACATACCTCCACATCTACAGTAACCAGGCAGCACTGCAAATTGGCTTTGTGAATACCTACGTTCCTAAAGTGGCTATTTAAATATGAAGCAGGCAAGGCTTCCTCTGCTCCCTTTATTTGAGCCAAGGAACAGGCTGCTCCAGAGATTTGTGGTGGCGTGTGAAAAAATAGCCACAAATGGACTAAACCTGTGTAGTTTTATGGGTACAGAGGAGGATTTAAAATTATGGATCTCATTTATTAAAGGCAAATACAATGTTCATTTTGCAAATGAATTTTCCCCATAGTTCAATTTACATGTTCTACTCAATCATGTGCAAGGGAAAAAAGAAAAAAAAAAAAAAAAAAAACAAGATGGAATTATGAAATTCAGCATAGCTTAAGCTCATTTACTAAGCTAAACACCTGCTTTTTTTGTTAAATTTAGCATAAGACCCCTTTCACACTGGAGCGGTTTTCAGGCGGTATTGAGCTAAAAATACCGCCTGAAAACCGCTCCTAAACAGCCTCCGCTGTTTGTTCAGTGTGAAAGCCCGAGGGCTTTCACACTGAAGCGGTGCGCAGGCAGGGCGGTGAGAAAAGTCCTGCAAACCGCTTTTTTGGAGCGGGGAAGGAGCGGTGTATTCACCGCTCCTTCCCCGCTCCTGCCCATTGAAATCAATGGGACAGCGCGGCTATACCGCGGCAATACCGCGGCTATAGCCGCGCTGTACGAGGGATTTTAACCCTTTTTCGGCCGCCAGCGGGGGGTAAAACCGCACCGCTAGCGGCCGAATACCTCTGCAAGAACGACGGTACAGCAGCGCTAAAAATAGCGCTGTTGTACCGCCGACGCCCCCACCGCCCCAGTGTGAAAGGGGCCTAACAAAAAAAAAAGAAAAAGAAACCACTGCCTTATATTTTATTTGATCTTTTCTGAAAACTCCAAAACTGAGGTTTTTGTCTGCTGAGCGTTAATGCTTACCATGATTAACCCTGCCTGTAGTATTCTGGCAGAAATCATTACCAGTTGTAAACCTCATTCGTACACTGTCTGTCCTACAAAGAGTTAAATATCTAAAAGTGGAGTTTGTTAGTTAGTATTTGTTAACTTGTGTATGTTTTGTGGGATAAACATCCAAAGCTATGGCAGATATTGTGGATTTTTAGCTCTAAATAACATTTGTATGTTTTTTTAACTCTTTTTTATGTTTGTGTGCCCCAAAACATCCACACCACCCACATTTTCCAGTTTGTATATCAACCTTTTTTTGGGGATGAGCACAGAGAGTAGTCAAACACACTCTTTTATATTACAGTGGCGACTGAATGTATTCAGACCCCCTTAAATTCTTCACTCTTTGTTATGTTGCAGCCATTTGCTAAAATCATTTACGTTCATTTTTTTCCTCATTAATGTACACACAGCACCCCATAATGAAAGAAAAACACAGAATTGTTGACATTTTTGCAGATTTATTAAAAAAGAAAAAAACTGAAATATCACATGGTCCTAAGTATTCAGACCCTTTGCTGTGACACTCATATATTTAACTCAGGTGCTGTCAATTTCTTCTGATCATCCTTGGGATGGTTCTACACCTTCATTTAAATCCACCTGTGTTTGATTATACTGATTGGACTTGATTAGGAAAGCCACACACCTGTCTATATAAGACCTTACAGCTCACAGTGCATGTCAGAGCAATTGATGAACATGAGGTAAAAGGAACTGCCTGAAGAGCTCAGAGACAGAATTGTGGAAAGGCACAGATCTGGCCAAGGTTACAAAAAAAATTCTGCTGCACTTAACCACTTGACATCCGGAGGCCGTCATATGACGGCCTCGACTTTCAGGGCTTATATCTGAATGATGTCTGAGGCTACAGACATCATTCAGATACCGGCATTTTCAGCCGGCGATTCCGTACACCATAAGAACGATCATAGCAGCTGTTCCGCCGCTTGATCGTTCTTACGGGCGGCGGGAGGGGACGTCGTTTTATTTATTTTTTTTTTATTTTAGGCTTCCCAGCCTAGAGGTGAGATGTGGGGTCTTATTGACCCCATATCTCACTGTAAAGAGGACTAATCGTGTCATATTCCTATTACAAGGGATGTTTACATTCCTTGTAATAGGAATAAAAGTGATCAAAAAAAAATATTTTTTTTTAAAGTGTCAAAATAAAAAATTTTAAGTAAAATTAACAATAAAAAAAAAAAAAAAATTTTTAAAGCGCCCCTGTCCCCGTGAGCTCGCACGCAGAAGCGAACGCATACGTAAGTCCCGCCCACATATGAAAACGGTGTTCAAACCACACATGTGAGGTATCGCCGCGAACGTTAGAGCGAGAGCAATAATTTTGGCCCTAGACCTCCTCTGTAACTCAAAACATGTAACCAGTAAAAAATGTTAAAGCGTCGCCTATGGGGATTTTTAAGTACCAAAGTTTGGCGCCATTCCACGAGCGTGTGCAATTTTGAAGCGTGACATGTTAGGTATCTATTTACTCGGCGTAACTTCATCTTTCACACAATGCAAAAAAATTTGGCTAACTTTGCTGTTTTGTTTTTTTTTAAAGCATGAAACTGTTTTTTTCCAAAAAAAACGCGTTTAAAAAATTGCTGCGCAAATACCGTGCAAGATAAAAAGTTGCAATGACCGCCATTTATTCTCTAGGGTCTCTGCTAAAAAAACATATATAATGTTTGGGGGTTCTATGTAATTTTATAGCAAAAAAATGATGATTTTTGACATGTAGGAGCGAAGTGTCAGAAATGGCCCGGATGTGAAGTGGTTAAGGTTCCTAAGAGCACAGTGGCCTCCATAATCCCTAAATGAAAGACATTTGGGACGACCAGAACCCTTTCTAGAGCTGGCCGTCTGGCCAAACTGAGCTATCGGGGGAGAAGAGCTTTGGTGAGAGAGGTAAAGAAGAACCCAAAGATCACTGTGGCTGAGCTCCAGAGATGCAGTCAGGAGATGGGAGAAAGTTGTAGAAAGTCAACCATCACTCCACCAGTCAGGGCTTTATGGCAGAGTGGCCCGACAGAAGCCTCTCCTCAGTGCAAGACACATGAAAGCCCGCATGGAGTTTGCTAAAAAAAACACCGGAAGGACTCCAAGATGGTGAAAAATAAGATTCTTTGGTATGAGACCAAGATAGAACGGTTTGGCCTTAATTCCAAGCGGTATGTGTGGAGAAAACCAGGCACTGCTCATCACCTGTCCAATACAGTCCCAACAGTGAAGCATGATGGTGGCAGCATCATGCTGTGGGGGTGTTTTTCAGCTGCAGGGACAGGACAACTGGTGCAATTGAGGGAAAGATGAATACGGCCAAGTGCAGGGATATCCTGGATGAAAACCTTCTCCAGAGTGCTCGCGACCTCAGACTGGGCCGAAGATTTACCTTCCAACAAGACAATGACCCTAAACACACAGCTAAAATAATGAAGGAGTGGCTTCACAACAACTCAGTGACTGTTCTTGAATGGCCCAGCCAGAGCCCTGACTTAAACCCAATTGAGCATCTCTGGAGAGACCTAAAAATGGCCATCCACCAACGTTTACCATCCAACCTGACAGAACTGGAGAGGATCTGCAAGGAGGAATGGCAGAGGATCCCCAAATCCTGAAAAACGTGTTGCATCTTTCCCAAAAAGACTCATGACTGTATTAGATTAAAAGGGTGCTTCTACTAAATACTGAGCAAAGGGTCTGACTACTTAGGACCATGTGATATTTCAGTTTTTCTTTTTTAATAAATCTGCAAAAAGGTCAAAAATTCTGTGTTTTTCGGTCAATATGGGGTGCTGTGTGTACATTAATGAGGAAAAAAAATGAACTTAAATGATTTTAGCAAATGGCTGCAATATAACAAAGAGTGAAAAATTTAAGGGGGTCTGAATACTTTCCGTCCCCACTGTTTATCTAAAAGCAGAGTTTCTGCATTACATGCTAAAGAGTTGAAACTCAGTATGCACCCCCTCAATTAGTGGGGACAGATTTAGTATCCCCTCATCTGAAATTGTTCAGAGTAGCTCTGTCTGAGGCCTTCAGAAAACACCTAAAAAGATGTAAAATATGTATTTTATGTATTTTCTTTTAGGAAAGCTGTGTGAATGGGAATTCAAAGATATAGTGATTTTGATTTGATGACAAAACTAGAAATACACTTTAAAATACCAGTATGTTCTGGCACTATATGGTGTTTTCTCTAAAGACTAGTTGTTTTTGTTTGGTGCAAAACATGTAAAGAAAGCGATTGATTTTTCTAAAACAGCTAGTAACATCACCATTGAGAAAAGGAAGCGCAAGAATTTTCCCATATCCAAAATGTAATGTTTAATACAACACTAAACATTTACATAAAATTGTAATTCCTCCTCCCCCTCAAACCTAAGGAGATTTTTCAGAATCATGCAAACGTCACATTTGATTTACAAACTTGAAACAAATCATCAATATAATGAAGTGTTTTCCCAAAAAAGTTGGACCAATGTGTATAGCTGCTTACCATGTGCATGTTCTCCACATCTACAAATACAAGCATATTTCCAGATTTGCTTTCTTCATCTTCAAGTGCATTACTCCTAGAGACAGACGCCCGCACATTCAGTGACTTACTGGTACATATAACTGCAGTATGCCTTAAGACACGATGTCTAAAAAAATAATAAAAAAAATGAATTAAAACAATTTCTAAGACTTTCAAAACCTCCCCTATTAGAGACTACTAATACTAAATTGGTGTAACAAAACCAAATAAACTATTCAAGTGTAGATCAAAAGTAAACTATTACCCCCTAACTACTGGGTATTATAGCATGCAGGTACTGCCTCACACTGTATTAATTTCCAATGTAAGGTGAATAAAAAACTGGCTTCAGCTCAGATCCCAGCCTCGGTCATGCACCTCTGACATGTTTCACTCACATTGAGCTTAACTGTAGAGGTCTACTACTGGCCTACTAATAATAGAGGTCTACTACTGGCCTACTAATCATAGAGGTCTACTATTGGCTTATTAATCAAAATCTAATTTTTTGATCTTTTGCTTTATAAAAAAAAAATTGTTTACTTTCAACCTGACCTCTAATGTTTTATGGCCTCTGTGACCAGCCAGCCACACTTTTGGATTGTTTCTCGGACACGCTGGTAAAAACAGTAAGCTCAAGAAACACTGGCAAGCGGCAGAAGGGGCATCCTCTCCTGCTGCTTCCGAAAGCGCTCCAGCAGCTCATTAGCCACTCGGACTGCTTTCATGAGAAAGCCAGCTGCCAGCTGAAAACAAAAATACTGGGGTTATGGCCGATAGCTTCAGCCATAACCCCGGAAAACCACTTGCAGACTGCAATGTATATATATGGAGTGCGTTCAGCAAGTGGTTAAAAAAAAGTTAAAACGTGAATGTTAAAAAGAACATCTAAAACTGTTATTGCCTTTAAAGTATCCTAAAAATCGGCTTTTTGTCTGGAATTCCTTTATAAAATAATAGCAGTGCAGTTTCCTGGTATAGAAGCATACCTTGGCACTCCTGTGCCATCTGCCTAGAGCTGCACGATTCTGGCTAAAATGAGAATCACAATTTCACAATTTTTTTGCTTAGAAGATAGATCATGATTCTCACAGCGTAACATCATCTTTCACATTAAAACAAAAAAAAAATTGGGCTAACGTTACGGTTTAATTTTTTTTTTATTCATTGAAGTGTATTTTTTCCCAAAAAATTACGTTTGAAAGACCACTGGGCAAATACACTGTGACATAAAATATTGCAGCAATTGACATTTTATTCCCTAGGGTCTCTGCTAAAATATATATAATATTTCGGGGTTCCAAGTAATTTTCTAGCAAAAAATATTGATTTTAACTTAAGAAACAAGTGTCAGAAAAAGATTTAGACTTTAAGTGGTTAAACTTCCTGCATTTAGCCCCGGTTCACACTGAGGCCGTGCGACTTGCAGCGCGACTGCCTCAGGCGACCTGGACACGACAGGGGCGGCGACTTGCAAAACGACTTCTATATAGAAGTCTATGCAAGTCGCCCCCAAAGTAGTACAGGAACCTTTTTCTAAGTCGGTTCCATTGTACAGAACGGGACGCTACTTGTCAGGCGGCTAATGTGAACCGACCCTTACACAAAAACTTGGCAGACTGAATGGATTTTTTCTTTACACAGAAGTTTATCCCTTTGATCCAAGAAGGAAGAGTTAGTTACAATGTTTCATGTTAAAAACTTGGCAGACTGCCCAGATGTTTCCCCTTTGACAGCTGAGTGAGCAGATAAGTCTCTCCACTTGTTATATGAAAGAATTGGCAAACTCTGCAATCGAGATCGTCAGGGGGGTTGAATCGAGATCAGGATTTTTTTAATGAATAATTGTGCAGCTCTACATCTGCCTATTTTTTTTGGTACAGAATCCAGAGTTCAGTTCCTCTAAGAACTGTATACCATCCTTGTAACCCTATGGAAACCCAGTCTGCATGTAAAAAGGACCCTATAAACTCAGTGTGCCTGCCTTAAAGTGGTTCTAAAAGTAGGTTTTTACCCAAATGCAATATCTGTATTAAGGAAAGAAATCCTCTGTAGGAAGCTCCCCCCAGTCCCCCCTAATGCTTACTTGAGCATGATCTTGTTCCAGCACTGTGCCCGAGAGCAATGGCTCTCTATCCTTGGCTCCTGCTGCTCTCAACCACAGCCAGTGAGCAGGCTTGAGCCGCACTGTGTGTGTCAATGGACACACAGAGTGCAGCTCAGGATCGAGCCTGCTTGAGTGCCCCCATTGTAAGTGGCTTGCTATGGTAACATGGGGGGGTAGCCTAGATTTCTGGTGGGGAACACCAGAAGAGAAGGATTGGGGCCGCTCTGTTCAAAACCGTTGCATAGAGATACTAAGTATAATAGGTCTGTTATTTAAAAAAAAAATGTTTAAGTTTATAATCACTTTTGTAGGCCCACTGCGGTAGACGTGCCATTGTTGAAGCTGTCACTAGCCTATGTGAAACATCCGAATTTTACAAATGAAAACCCTGTCTGAGCTCTTGCACAAATAAGTTACCCTACTTAGATCTTCTGTTTCCCATGCGTTACATTTTTGCTTCATCAGCTTGCAAGACTACACTGATACTTTTCCTTTGCTATTTACATTTTGGCAGAACTTGTACCATGCATCTAAAGATATTGTAACTTTGGAAATAGACAGGAGCTGTCATTAAGCAAAGTCTGACTTCCAAATTTTCTGCCAGCACAACTCTGCATTACATTGCTACCAGCAACAAGTGCAATACTGCCTGCCCTCTATAACACCAAGTGACATGAATACATTCAGGCTGCTCATACTTTTGATGATGTACAGTACATAGCACAGCTGTGAAGGCTAAGCTCCGCTCCAGTTTGCAAACCAATGAGGCTGATTTAGTAAAACACTGAAGCATACTCACTTTGCAAAGCAAATTTTCGCTTAGCTTCCCTGAGTCACAAAGTAAAAGTAAAGTTTTACTTTGCCAAGTGAACATGCTCTATTTTTATCAAGTCTGCCCCCATTGCATGACCAGAAACATGAGCTGTGTGACTACTGTGGGCTTGAATGAGGTATAGCCATAATGCAAAGCTGTCCATGGAAGTGGTAAATGCCTTTACCTCTCCCTTCCCCTACGATCGCTCCGACAAACCCAGGTTGCCGGCGGTGCTCGCCCCCCCAAGGCAACCTACACTCGCCAGCCCTCTAAATCCACTTGCAAAATGCAAGCAGGCAATTGGATTTTTTGAGAGCTGTTTACACTACCTATAGGTAAGCTTTATTATAGGCTTACCTATAGGTAAATGTCAGCAGAGGAAGTTTACTTCCTCTTTAGGCTTTGACATAAAAACCTGGAACCTGATTAGTTTTTATGCAGAGCTGCACCAGATTTTGCACGTTCCAACTTTAGTAAATCAACCCCAATATCTCTATGTGAAAAAAAAAAATACTTTTTACGTTTATTTCAGAGAAGTATTAAATGTAAATGTCTAGATTTTCAAAATTAATTAAGACACATGTACAGAAAATGTGTGTATGTAGCAGACTTAAGGCTCCATTCACACTTGAACGTACTGGAATCGCGGCAAAACATGGGACGCATTTGCAATGCCATTATTTCTTAATGGCACCCCAAACGCGGTGCAATTTTGCCCGACTGTCGAGCGACAAAACGCACTAAGATTCCAAAGCAAAACGCACCTAGCTCTATGCCAAAATTTGGTACATGAGCTTCTTTGATGAGTTTTTGGAGCGATTGAATGAATTATGCTGTTCCAAAAACACACCACAAAAACGCACAAAAAAGCTAAAAAAACAAAAACAAAACCTGTGGTGAAGCAGGTGTCACTGCAGTACACTTTAGGTGTGAATGAAGCCTAACCGTATGAGATAAAATAAATTGAACATGTAACTACTTTACAAGCGTTAGGCTGGCCATAGACCATGCCATTTTCTCTCCTTTAACCATGGGTTGAAGAAAAGAAAATCACTTGAGGGAATCCCAAACACTGCACTATTGTATTCTGACAGTCAATACAATGATCACTGCTGGTGCCTATACAAAAAAAAAAAAACCTGCCTGACAGGCTGGTTGTAGTAAATTCAATAGACTTCACCACAACCAGCCTGCCCATAGATGGATCGAAAATCAGCCAGGTCCTACTAAACCAGCCAAATTTCAATCTGTCTATGGCTGGCTTTTAAGCAGCAGCAGGATCTGAAAATAGCTTAATGAGGTTTACAAAATAGATGCCCTGCATATGGAGGACCTAACACAAGATACATAAACATACATGCTGGCACCAATTCACTGTAATTGCAGCTAGTTTAGCCTTTTTTTAAGGAATAAGCAGGGTAACATGATATGACTGATTACTTAGTAAATCTGGAACCTACCGCATTTTTGATTGTTTTTCTGTGCTTTCATAGTAGAACAAGAAATTTATCTCATGAACTCCTTCTTGATCAGGTCCTCTTAACCACAGCGGGAGCTGTACTGATGCACCAGGAGCTAAAACAGAGTCTGTGAGTGGAATTTCTACAACCCCCGGCTGTTTCCCACTACCAAAACCAAAGTCCACTGGAGTAATAGAGGATGTCAACACAGAGCACCCAGAGGTAGAGTCTGTAACAACAGTTTTATAGGCACTGCAGTTCACTGAGGCTGCAGGACTTAGTGGTGTCAGTGCTTCTGTATTGCTTCCAAATGTAAAGAACTCAGGCCTCTTGGACACAACCCTGAGCCCTGTCAGTGGGCACTTGCTCACATTCACAAATTCCACATGAGCTTTTCTGATTTCTCCACACAGTAGCCCGGTAGGGAAATTGATAAAAAACACCTGTTGGGGGTGAAAAAAATACCTGTAAATGTCAACATTACCAATTGCAGTACCATTAAAGTAAATCTTCCTCCTAAAGCATAACTTCAAGCAAAACTTTTTTTTCCCAGATGTGGATAGATTGGTGAGAGGTTAGAAGCACTGACAGGTTTTTATTGCTGTTTGCGTTTCCATTGGGGAGATTCAACTTTCTCTATTTGTCCTTAAAGCCAATGCCACTGGGAGTGAAAGCAAGAGAAAATCCCAAAAATTTTGAGCTGCCACCAGAACAGGAATACAGTGAGGGCAAAAAGTATTTGATCCCCTGCTGATCAGGCTATAATTTTACTGGTAGGTTTATTTTAACAGTGAGAGACAGAATAACAAAAATATCCAGAAAAACGCATTTAAAAAAAGTCATAAACTGATTTGCATTTTAATGCGTCAAATAAGTATTTGCTCCCCTATCAATTAGCAAGATTTCTGGCTCCCAGGTGTCTTCTATACAGGCAACGAGCTGAGATTGGGAACACTCTCTTAGGCTTGATTCACACCTATGCATTTTTAGTGCTTTTTGCATTTTACAGATTTGCTCTACAGAACGTGTTCCAAAGGAAACCATGTTAAATGGGCTGTAGTGCAAATCTGCAAAATGCAAAAAGCATTAAAAAGGCATAGGTGTGAATCAAGCCTGAAAGGGAGTGCTTCTAATCTCAGCTTGTTACCTGTATAAAAGACACCTGTCCACAGAAGCAATCAATCATATTCAAATCTCTTCACCATGGCCAAGACCAAAGAGCTGTCCAAGGATGTCAGGGACAAGATTGCAGTAGACCTACACAAGGCTGGAATGGGCTACAAGAGCATCGCCAAGCAGCTTGGTGAAAGGGTGACAACATAGTTACATAGTAACATAGTAGGTGAGGTTGAAAAAAGACACAAGTCCAGCAATTCCAACCTGTGTGTGTGATTATGTGTCAGTATTACATTGTATATCCCTGTATGTTGCGGTCATTCAGGTGATTATCTAATAGTTTCTTGAAGCTATCAATGCTCCCCGCTGAGACCACCGCCTGTGGAAGGGAATTCCACATCCTTGCCGCTCTTACAGTAAAGAACCCTCTACGTAGTTTAAGGCTAAACCTCTTTTCTTCTAATTGTAATGAGTGGCCACGAGTCTTATTAAACTCTCTTCTGCGAAAAAGTTTTATCCCTATTGTGGGGTCACCAGTACAGTATTTGTAAATTGAAATCATATCCCCTCTCAAGCGTCTTTTCTCCAGAGAGAATAAGTTCAGTGCTCGCAACCTTACTTCATAACTAAGATCCTCCAGACCCTTTATTAGCTTTGTTGCCCTTCTTTGTACTCTCTCCATTTCCAGTACATCATTCCTGAGGACTGGTGCCCAGAACTGGACAGCATACTCCAGGTGCGGCCGGACCAGAGTCTTGTAGAGCGGGAGAATTATCGTTTTATCTCTGGAGTTGATCCCCCTTTTAATGCATGCCAATATTCTGTTTGCTTTGTTAGCAGCAGCTTGGCATTGCATGCCATTGCTGAGCCTATCATCTACTAGGACCAGGTCCTTTTCCATCCTAGATTCCCCCAGAGGTTCTCCCCCCAGTGTATAGATTGCATTCATATTTTTGCCACCCAAATGCATTATTTTACATTTTTCTACATTGAACCTCATTTGCCATGTAGTCGCCCACCCCATTAATTTGTTCAGGTCTTTTTGCAAGGTTTCCACATCCTGCGGAGAAGTTATTGCCCTGCTTAGCTTAGTATCGTCTGCAAATACAGAGATTGAACTGTTTATCCCATCCTCCAGGTCGTTTATGAACAAATTAAATAGGATTGGTCCCAGCACAGAACCCTGGGGAACCCCACTACCCACCCCTGACCATTCTGAGTACTCCCCATTTATCACCACCCTCTGAACTCGCACTTGTAGCCAGTTTTCAATCCATGTACTCACCCTATGTTCCATGCCAACGGACCTTATTTTGTACAGTAAACGTTTATGGGGAACAGTGTCAAATGCTTTTGCAAAATCCAAAGACACCACGTCTACGGGCCTTCCTTTATCTAGATGGCAACTCACCTCCTCATAGAAGGTTAATAGATTGGTTTGGCAAGAACGATTCTTCGTGAATCCATGCTGATTACTGCTAATGATACCGTTCTTATTACTAAAATCTTGTATATAGTCCCTTATCATCCCCTCCAATAGTTTACATACTGTTGATGTTAGGCTAACTGGTCTGTAATTCCCAGGGATGTATTTTGGGCCCTTTTTAAATATTGGTGCTACATTGGCTTTTCTCCAATCAGCTGGTACCATTCCAGTCAGTAGACTATTTGTAAAAATTAGGAACAACGGTCTGGCAATCACTTGACTGAGTTCCCTAAGTACCCTCGGATGCAAGCCATCTGGTCCCGGTGATTTATTAATGTTAAGTTTCTCAAGTCTAATTTTAATTCTGTCCTCTGTTAACCATGGAGGTGCTTCCTGTGTTGTGCCATGAGGATAAACACTGCAGTTTTGGTTACTGAAGCCCCCCGATTCACTCGTGAAGACTGAGGAGAAGAATAAATTCAATACCTTTGCCATCTCCCCATCCTTTGTAACCAGATGTCCTTCCTCATTCTTTATGGGGCCAATATGGTCTGTCCTCCCTTTTTTACTGTTTACATACTTAAAGAATTTCTTGGGATTTTTTTTGCTCTCCTCCGCTATGTGTCTTTCATGTTCTATCTTAGCCATCCTAATTGCACCCTTACATTTCTTGTTGCATTCTTTATAATGTCTGAATGCTGAGGATGATCCCTCAACCTTGTATTTTTTTGAAGGCCTTCTCCTTTGCTTTTATATGCATTTTTACATTGGAGTTAAGCCATCCAGGATTTTTGTTCGCTCTTTTAAATTTATTACCCAATGGGATACATTGGCTAATGCCCTTATTTAATATGCTCTTAAAGCAAACCCATCTCTCCTCTTTGTTCCTAATATTTTATCCCAATTTATGCCTTTTAGCAAGGTTTGTAGTTTAGGGAATTTGGCTCTTTAGAAATCCAGTGTCTTTGTATTCCCTTTATGTTTCCTATTTGTGTGATTTATACTGAAACTAATTGACCTGTGATCGCTGTTACCTAAATTGCCCCGTATTTCCACATCCGTGATCAGGTCTGTATTGTTGGTAACAGTTGGTGGATTATTTGCAAATAGAAGAAACACAAAATATCTGTCAATCTCCCTCGGTCTGGGGCTCCTTGAAGGGTCTCACCTCGTGAAGGATCATGAGAACGGTGAGGAATCAGTCCAGAACTACATCTTGCCAATGATGTCAAGGCAGCTGGGACCATAGTCACCAACAAAACAATCAGTAACACACTACGCCGTGAATGACTGAAATTCCCTGCTTCTTGAGCAGGTCCCTCTGCTCAAGAAAGCACATGTACAGGCCCGTCTGAAGTCTGCGAATGAACATCTGAATCTGAATGATTCACAGTAGAACGGGTGAAAGTGTTGTGGTCAGATGAGACCAAAATCTAGCTCTTTGGCATCAACTTAACTCGCCATGTTTGGAGGAGGAGGAATGCTGCCTATAACCCCAAAACAAAAGTAGAACACAATGCCCAAAGGGAAAGGTGCTGTGGTGGGTGTGGAGGAAGGTGTCACTCAAGTTCTAGACGGAAGTGGAGTGTTCGGGAGAGGAAGCATCCGTGGCCAGCGTGGAACGCATGCGTCCCCGGTTTTGCACGCATGCGCTTTGTCAAGTCATGGGGATAGTGGCTAACAGAGGCTTATAAACCCAATGTGGGGGCGGGAGTGGGCAGAGCCTGAGGGAAAGTTATAACCAGTTAACCCATTAGTGCCCTTACCATTAAAAACAGCATATAAGCTGTTGTGTACATTTTATATAAAAGAACAATAATAAAAAGAGAAAAAAAAAGATATCTATATATACATACACAGTATCTCTATGACCCTTGGAGGCCCGGGTGTTATGACATCATGTCCGAGCCGGCAGAGGTAAACCTTGCTGGGAATACGTCTGGAAAGGCCGAGACAGTTTATTTTTTGATCTCGGTCTTTCCAGCCTGAAGGAGAGATGTGGGGTCTTATTGACCCCACAGCTCTCCATAAAGAAGACCGGTCACTCACTATTCCTATTACAAGGGATGTTTACATTCCGTGTAAAAAGGATAAAAGTGATCAAAAAATTTAAAATGTGAGGTATCGCTGCATGCGTTACAGCAAGAGCAACAATTCTAGCCCAAGACCTCCTCTGTAACTCTAAACTTGTAACCTGTAAAAAAAATGTAAAGCGGCGTCGGCTATGGAGATTTTTAAAGTACCAAAGTTTGGCGCCATTCCACAAGTATGCACAATTTTAAAGCGTGACATGTTAGGTATCTATTTACTCAGCGTAACATTATCTTTCACATTATACAAAAAAATTGGGCTAAATTTACTGTTTTTTTTAATGCATATAAACTGAAAAAACGCGTTTGAAAAATTGCTGCGCAAATACCGTGCGACATAAAAATTTTCAACAACCGCCATTTTATTGCCTACAGTCTCTGCAAAAGTAACATATATAATATTTGAGGGTACTGAGTAATTGTCTAGCAAAAAATTTTTTACATGTAGGAGAGAAGTGCCAGAATAGGCTCGGTATAGAAGTGGTTAAGGTCCTGGAGTGGCCTAGCCGGTCTCCAGACCTTAATGCCATAGAACATTTGTGAAGGGAGCTGAAAGTTAGAGTTACCAAACGTCAGCCGCGAAGCCTTAATGACTTGTAGAGGATCTGCAAAGAGGAGTGGGACAAAATTCCTCCTGAGATGTGTGTAAACCTGGTGGCCAACTAAAAGAAACATCTGACCCTTGTAATTGCCAACAAGGGTTTTGACACCAAGTACCAAGTCATGTCTTGCGAAGGGGTCAAATACTTATTTCACTCATTAAAATACAAATCCATTCATAACTTTTTTGAAATGCGTTTTCTGGATTTTTTTTGTTATTCTGTCTATCACTGTTGAAATAAACCTACCGTTAAAATTATAGACTGATCATTTCTTTGTCAGTGGGCAAACATACAAAATCAGCAAGGGATCAAATACCTTTTTCTCCTCACTGTAGAAGGGAATTCAATGGGGACACGTGTGTAACTACTGAGGGTGAAGGGAAATCTCCCTTTCCCTATGAAACATGCGGCAAAAGAAATAAAAAAAAAAAAAGACACTGGTTTTACCTCTCCCTTACTTTATCCTTAATGAAAAAAATAAATAAAAAAAATAAATAATAATAATATATATATATATATATATATATATATATATATATATATATATATATATATATATATATATATATATATATATATATATATATATACACACACACACACACACACATACACATATATACTCATTATAAAATCCTTTCGATAAAGCCCATTAAGGGACACCCCTAATAATAAGAAACCTAGAGTTATACTGCTGCCTACAGGCGAAATGGACTCTAGGCACTTAAAAAAACGAAGGTCAGCTCCTTTCGGCTATAAACCCTACCGCACTCTAAGAGAGAACAATAGCATACAAGGGAAAGGATCTGTGTTCTTCAATGGGCTAGTAAAAACCTGAATATGTCTATTGCCCATTGAGGGACACTGCTTTCTAGTACAAAACCTAACAGGCTAACCAGTCCAATAAGAGATTAAAAGAAAAAAAAAATGAAGCTACGTGCATTCATTTGCTGCTTGCATAACGTGTTGAGTAAAAAAAAAACAAAAAACTATCATCTGCAGAGGCAGCTACATCTGCGACACAGACATTGTGACAAAAAAGGCTACGAAATACTCCCTGCCCTAGTGGGGTGAGCTTTATTGGTAAAAGAGACACTCATCTCACAGTCCCATAAGCCTATATAATAACATATCCATTCTACTTAGAAGTAGTTGCTCTAGAAGCTGAAGAACCTCTTTTAGAACCGCCTGGAAAAACAAAAAGGAAATCAGTCTGTGTAAAAGAAGCAGCGGCAGAAAGATAAAACCTCACAGCCTTCACTACATCCAGTCAATGAAGAAAGATCTTGCATTCCATTTCCTTCACTATATCCAGGTCTTTAATGCAGTCAAGTCAGTAGGACAGGTCATGCTGCTAAACTGACAATGCAATTCTGCTGAATTATCCAGTGAAAAAAAAAAAAGCTGGAAATGTCCTCAAAAACATGGATTAAGTAAAAGGCATAGCTTTCTGACAAAACCATTGTTACAATGCTTGCTTATGAGAATTAGCATTGCAGTTTATAATTTGCTTCCTGAAGTAAATCTTCAGAAACTTTTATTATAATTTTACAAATGTTTTTGGAGCGGAAATTTGAATCTACTATACTTCCCTGTGTGTCCTCAGATGAAAGCACATTATTTTTTCCTAACTGCAGAAAAATAACCTTCAAGTTCTTATTCCATTTCTATCTTTCACAGACTGTGATTTATTATTGAGTGCAGAGATGAATCAGCGCTTCAGCATTACCTTAGATTCTCTCACTTCTAAACTCACCTCCAATAAAGGCATTTGTGGGACTAATATTGGATCTAAGCGACGATCAGGCCCATACTGAATGGAGGTTTTCTCTTCCTTTGTACCATTCAATCGAGGGCCTTGAATCTCTAAGTCCTGTCGTCCTCTCACTGACATTCCATTAGAAATAAATTTTCCTAAAAAGATAATAAAAACACAATGCCACACTTGATATACTGATATTCTACAGTCTTATAACATCTTCTCTACCTCCTGTGGTCCTGCATAACATTAAATGTTAATATTCAGTGAAAGTAGAACCCTACTAAGACGACCATAGATGGTTTGCATTTTGGCCAGTTTAGCAGGGACCAGCCGTGATTCGAACCATGTATGGGAAAGACTGAATGTACCCAAGTTGATCAATCGATCAACTTGGGTACAATCAGCCTGTCAAATGATGCATGCGATTATTGCTAGTAGCTATTATACCGGCTAGCAGTAATCATTGTGTTCTCCCAGCAGGGACAGCTCCTACCGCCAGGAGAACATAACGGCTCCGTAGGAGGGATTACCCTCAATCAAGCGATTTTCTTTCCAGCCTGGTGGTTGCAGGAAAGAAAATCGCTCCATTTATGGCTGGCTTTAGTGTAACCAATAACTAAATTTTTTAAATGGTCCCCCAGCAGGAGTTCAAAACAACAAGGCAGCTCTGGCTGCAATACTTATTTCCTGTTTGGTGCCTTCCCCTTCAGCTATTCTGTTCAGCTTTGAGTGCAAGGTGTCATGGACATGACTCCTGAGGGGGGCTTAGAGCACCACTTATACCATCATGGCGGGAGGGGTAAGCCTGGAGTTGAGATTTAGGCAACCAATCTTGCTCTGATCTTTAGCATAAATGTTATGCATATTCTGACCTTCTGAAAGCCAGTACTTGCACAGGTTAAACATGCTTTCCTTCATGAGATAATGCATTGGCCTGGCAATTGGTTGCCAGGGTAGCAAACACCAAATTGTGAAAGGCAGAGAGAATGTCATGTGTGCCCTTTTCCTGCAAGTTCAAACTTTTTTTTTTGCAGGCTTTGTAAACAGTTATTGGTACAATAGTAAAGATAAAAGGCAAGCACTTTGGGTGACTGTAACAATACTTGAGAGCTAGTAAGGTAAAACTGTACTGGAAACAGGTTTACCTTACCATTACAACTATTTGTAGTCAACACCCAAATTTCTCCAATTAGGCACAAACATTAATAAGACAAGACAATTTAAATGATAAGCGTGTAACCAATAAAATCTCAGGTTGCACCCCTCCTCTCATAACATTTAGTATCTAAAGTAATATCAACCTGTTGAGGAAGTTTTTTTTTGCTACTAAATGATTTGTTAATTACCCTTAAAATGAGTGTTTCATCTTTATTACCTTGCTCCCAAAACAATTGTACAAGATAGTAGTGGGGTACTGGTACAAAGCATCATTCAAATAATTTCCTTATGTGAAGAGGTGATCACATTAGACAGTACAAATTTGGCTAAAAGGCAAAAAAAATCTAATCTGTGAAAGAATTTGCCAGGTTTAGGCATCACCAGTAACCACAAAACGAACAACCTAATTCTTATGCCTCGTAAACACGGTCAGGTTTTCCGACGGAAAATGTGCGATCGGAGCGTGTTGTCGGAAATTCTGACCGGATGTGGGCTCCATCGGACTTTTTCCATCGGATTTTCCGACACACAAAGTTTGAGAACAGGCTATAAAATTTTCCGACAACAAAATCCGTTGTCGGAATTTCTGATCGTGTGTACACAAATCCGACGCACAAAGTGCCATGCATGCTCAGAATAAATAAAGAGATGAAAGCTATTGGCTACTGCCCCGTTTATAGTCCCGACGTACGTGTTTTACGTTTTCCGACAACTTTGTGTGACCGTGTGTATGCAAGACAAATTTGAGCCAACATCCGTCGGAAAAAAATCCTAGGATTTTGTTGTCGGAATGTCCGATCAATGTCCGACCGTGTGTACGGGGCATTAGACATAACAGATTAGGAAACAATATGCTCACCAGCTGGTACACTGTTCAGAGGGTTGACACCATCCAAGTTCGCACTTTGAATGGTGCTCAGATTGTAAACAATCCCAAGAATATGCAGCTCCCCAGTTTGAAGAGGAAACAATTTTAGTCGAGCCTATGAAGGGAAACAATTCCAAGTAGTAAACAAATATGTGGCCAATATTTATTATACAGTACATATTGCACATACTTTGCATGGAATTCTCTGTTACCCGTTGAATTCCTACTACATTTGTTTGCTATGCATGTTAAAGTCACCAATCTATAACATTAGACTCACGATTTTAGTTTCTTCACTGTTGATTAAAAATTCACTTATCTCTTCTGTGCCAATGACATCACTGAAATGTTTTCCCTAAAATACAAAGAACATTACATTTGAGAATAAGGATTGACATAAACGCCCACCAAAAAGCCACTGAATGCCAGTCATGCAAATGTATGGCTATCAATGTGGGCACAGCAACTACACTGGGGTAACATGACATTTCTTTTTCAGTACAGCTGTGCTGATAAAGTAATATTGCTGCTGAGAGCTAGAAAACTGCTTCCATTAGGGCCTTGGAAACTGAATGCTTTGGATCTTGGACTTGGATTTTAGAAGTTCATCTCTGAATGCACAGAGCCCTAAACGCTGGTACTTCCTTCACAGGCTGCCTGCAGGTGGGCTGGACATTGCACCTGTCCCTCCCAGGCATACTAGACCATCAAGAGGGACACATTGCAGCCGGAGGACCCTGTGTAAAAGGGGCTTAACAAATCTGAAATTTTAATGTGTTCCTGTAAAAGAAGATTAAGAAGCTTAAAGTGGATATAAACCCAATGTCATCCTTTCTAAACTACTGCCATAGGGGTTATCTATAAAGATATACATGCCTCCTGCATGTATCTTTACCTGTCAAATGTCTCCCCTATGTCTGTGATTAGACCCGAAAAACTGCAGATTCTGTGGGTGGGTCTGTTGTCTGGAGCTCGGTGGGTGGAGTCGTGATGTCAGTAGACTCCCCGCCCACCTCGACACTCCCCTTGTCAATATGCATGTCTCCTGTGTATTTCTTACACTGAACTTCTGCTATGATCTCTAACATCCAGTGAAAAGACAGGAAAGTAACCACATGACTTCAGCATGCCAAATCATGCTGAGGTGTGGAACAGCCAATCCTTGCAGAGCTGCTGAAGAAAGGAGTGGGGGTGGAAATTAAAAAATAATGCATGCCTTAGGCAGTGGCGGCTGGTGGTCAAAATTTTAGGGGGGGCGCAAAACAGACCTGGCCCCATCACTCACCCCCCCCCCCCCCCCAGGCAGGCTCTTGCACTACATAGTAGATGGCAAATCTATAGGAGATTGCACAGACTGTATTTTGCATGGTCTGATGAAAGGGGATTTGACAGAGTATGGTCAGCTTTAGGACAATACCAAGAAATAAACTGCTTTCATATAGGAAAGAGGAGGGATAGACAGGATATACACAACCAGCAGGAAGGGGTGTGCAGGGATGGATGGACAGGTAGGCGAGTAGGTGGATGGATGGATGGATCGATAGGTGGGATGGATGGATGGATGGGTGGGGTGGATGGATGGGTGGGGTGGATGGATGGGTGGGGTGGATGGATGGATGGGTGGGGTGGATGGATGGATGGGTGGGGTGGATGGATGGATGGGTGGGGTGGATGGATGGATGGGTGGGGTGGATAGGGTGGATGGATGGATGGTTGGGGTGGATGAATGGGTGGGGTGGATGAATGGGTGGGGTGGATAGATGGGATATATGGTGGGATTATTGGGGTGGGTGGATGATGGATCGATAGGTGGGTGGATGGATAGGTGGGTGGGTGGATGAATAGGTGGGTGGGTGGATGGATGGATGGATAGGTGGGTGGATGGATGGATGGATAGGTGGGTGGATGGATGGATGGATAGGTGGGTGGATGGATGGATGGATAGGTGGGTGGATGGATGGATAGGTGGGTGGATGGATGGATGGATAGGTGGGTGGATGGATGGATGGATAGGTGGGTGGATGGATGGATGGATGGATAGGTGGGTGGATGGATGGATAGGTGGGTGGATGGATGGATAGGTGGGTGGATGGATGGATAGGTGGGTGGATGGATGGATAGGTGGGTGGATGGATGGATAGGTGGGTGGATGGATGGATGGATGGGATGGATGGATGGATAGGTGGGGTGGATGGATGGATAGGTGGGGTGGATGGATGGATGGATAGGTGGGGTGGATGGATGAATAGGTGGGGTGGGTGGATGGGGTGGATGGATGCGTGGGATGGATGGATGGGGTGGATAGGATGGATGGGTGCAGCGAGGAAGGAAATATTTAATGATCTGAGATGGTAGATCTGCCTGTCAGTGTTCTGATCCATAACAGATCAGTGTACAGTGAAGGAAGCTCGTCTTCCCCTCCTGCTGTCATCTCCTCCCAGCACAATGTCACCATCCAGTATTATCAGATCCCCCCTGCCAGGGAGAAGCTCTGGTCTCTGCTCTCAGACTGGGTGTAAATGCAGCTGGATGAGAGGAGAGGACAGCCTGAACAACTAGCATAACATCTACCATTATCCACTGTGTGCCAGGCTGCCCCTCCCCCTACCTGCCACACATTTAACACTAGCAGCCCCATCCAGATTTACTGTCTCCGGAATGTGCTAAAAGCTTCTCTCTCAACCCTTCACTGCACTCCCCCTCCTCCTCCCCAGAACCACTACACAGGCAGCTGCTGCAGGTCTGAGAGCACAACAGTTGCTTAATCTTACCCGCTAGCAGCTTCAGTGATGTGTGTGACGGCTCATCCATTCCTTTCTGGTTTTTGTCTCCATGTGCTCAGTGGAGAGGGGAGGGGCCTCCCCTCTCCACTGAACACACGGGATTAGTCCTCACGACGGCCATCTTTTTGTAGCCCGCCGGAAGTTACTTTGTTCTCACACTGAGAACAAAGCACCCGGCCGGGCGGATGCTGGTTGGCGCGTTCGATAGCGCCGCAAAGCATCTCCAAACCCCACCAATGAAGCGCCGCGTCTGCAATCTCCTGATTGCATTGACGTGGCGCTTCCCATAGTGCACTGTGTGTCCGGCGCCCGTCGAGCACAGTGCACTTGGTTAAAGGACATTTTATTTTTTTTCTTAAAGGGGCAGTTTAAATTTTTTTTTTTTTGTGACTACAGCAGGGGGGGGGACGGGCCGCCACTGGTCTTAGGCTAGTGCACGAGATGTAAATCACCTGTCACTCATAGCAAGGGGGAGGTTTTTCTCTGTTTGTCAAGTTTCATCTCACTGAACAATAAAGAAGGATTGCTCAGAGATGGATTAACTTTGTGGCAAGATTGGGCTCAAATAATAGGAAATCTTATACTCTGCATTATGACATCAAAAAAAAAAAAAAAAAAAAAAAAAAATCGGGTTTACATCCACTTTAAGCTACAGCAAATGTCTAAAATTAATATCCCCAACAAAAATATGACAATTATAACTCAGTGTAACTGAGAAAAAAAAACAATACCTTTGATAGCAGATCTTTGTCATTGCAGAGTGCCTCTTTTAGTTCCTCATTATTATCACTAAATTCTTTTGGCTGAAATTTCCACAGTAGAGATAAATCAGTCAATAAAAGGGGAACCTTCAGAGGGTTCTTGAAAGACACTTCCACAGTTATTGGCTCTGTTAGGACAGAAATGAGTATCATTAGATGTCACCTGAGAAGTGGAACTAAATATCAGATATTGTCACCACTACAGCTTCAATTTCCAAACCTAACAATACTTCTTTTTCAACTATTGTGCATGCCTGGAAACATTTTATACTGTGTATACATCATTTGTCTTTTTCCTAAAGACATAACATATATATAAATCTCTAAATATAGTATTGACACTAAAATATTAAAGTGTTACTAAACCCAGTAATATGAAAATAGTTCATCTGCCCTCCCACAGTGCCCATAGCTTATAAATCTTCTTTTTATATTAAAATACTGCCACTATATACCTTTTTGGCTGTTCTGTATACCACAGTCACATGATAAACTGCAGAGTTTGTCCAGAGCTGTGTGTTCAGGTAGATTTCCACTGCAGCCTGTATAAACGCCCACATGTTTGATGTCAATATTATGTGACCTGGCTAGCTCTAAGAATAAGGAAATGTTCTCTCCAGCATAAAAGACACAACTGAGCATGTGCAGGTTTACTACCCTGCCTGTTAGCTGGCCTTCCCCAGATAGACAGTGCAGGAGGGAAGGCTCTATGCATACAGGATCAAAGAGCCTTTTTACACAATGCAGAGGATTAACCCCTTAAGCTCCACAGCGAGTATAACAAGCATGCTCTTCTGCATATAGAGACTGATTTTACTGTTGTGGGTTTAGTAATACTTTAAAATCAAAACTGACCAAACATTGTTTGTAATTCAGTTGAACTTGAAGAAGATTGCATGAGAGATAAACACCCTTATTGCATGGAACCTCTCTAAAAGGCAGGAAAAGAAGAAGAGGTCTCACTTATATACTGCTTTTAAATACCAGCAAAATTCTCATGCCACTCTGCAATGATTGGAGGGCAGGGGGTTCCTTTAATGAATAACTGCAGGTTATGCCAGGCAGGCTGGGCTGCATCTAGAAATTACAGCTCCAGAAGAGTTGTTTAAAAGAAGTGCGGGAATCATAAAACACAAACAAACATAGATGGCTGCAGCATCAATACAAGCTGCAGCAGTCCCCTGTCAGCTCTACACCGGGAACTGAGTGATCATAGAGCACTGATCACTCAGTTATCTGTCTTCAGTGAGCAGGTAGCTGGTGACTGTGGAGGTGATGGGAGGGCTGGCTCAAGCTCTCAGCGACGTGCTAAGAGGATGAGCAAGCTGGCAGTCAAGCTTTTGGGCACATCCCAACATTTTTGTTGCGATCCGTGCAAAGCCTGGACCAGCTCAGCTGAATCTGGGTCACAGGAGTGCAAGACTAAGTGCACTCCTGTGACCCACAGGAGAAGTATTACCAAAAGAGCTTTGGCCATACTTCTCCTGTAATCACTTCAAAACTGGGCCAAGTCTGACATCTCCATCATACATGTAAAAAGCTGCATTTTTTTCCTAGAAAATTACTTACAACCCCAAATATTATATATTTTTTTAAGCAGAGGCCCTGAAGAATAAAATAGTGGGAGTTGCCTTCCACTACCTGCAAAAGTGATCACATGGGCAAATCAGATAATTTTTACTAAAAAGATAATTGCCTGCTTAAAAAAAACGAAAAAAAAAAACACACCACACAGTAGCTGCAACCATGATCCTGATATAACCACCTCAATGCGTGGCCAAATATATATGTATGGCGTACTGAGGTGGTTGGGAAAAGAAATCCACAAAAAATATGTCACTTACAGAAAACGTCCAGTTATCCTGCAAAGGCCCATAAAAAAGGTAAAAATTAAAGCTAGCCACGAAAAAAAAAAAAAAAAAAGGCTATACAATTTCCTTTAGATTTACCAACTGCAATATAGTGCATGTGTCTACCTTACATAGTAGGTGAGGTTGAAAAAAGACACAAGTCCATCAAATGTGTGTGATTATATGTCAGTATTACCTGAGTGGATAACAATTAACCAGATAGTTTAAGTAAGCCCTTACAATGCATAGTTGTGGGTATATCAAGAGTGTACAGAAAATATCTGATGCTTCATTCATAGTAAATGGAAAAAAAACAAAAAATAACTTTGTAATATGCAAGTCTGAAGTTACCTTGTACAACAGCCAAAGGGAATTTGGAGTTATCTGAATTGCTACTTAAACAATACTGTGTTGGTTGGAAGTTAGGCGGGAGGACACCTCTATTGATAACAGCTACTACTTGTTCCTCTAGCTCCTTCCATTGCTGTGAGGACTCGCTGTCATACTCTTGGTCAAGACTCACATGAGTGGCAGCTTGTTTTTCACCTATGAACAATAGAAATATCAACCAAAAGCACATTCATCAAATCTTAAACTACACCAGGTATTATCAGTTGCATTTCAAGTCTCAACATTTTCAGGTCTTCGATGACCTACCTCAGTGGTGTTTATAAACTGCTTCACTCAATAAATTGTAGGTATGTTCACTATGAATACCCAATCATGTGCAGATGAAATGAATAAGAATTGTACTTATCATGTGATTAGATGGTTGGGTAAATTAAGTGAATTTCATTTTCTTTATTAAATCAGCTTCATTAGGACATTGTATCAATATGCAAATGCATGCGCATATAAAAACACAAAATGTATCACAGTAAGCCTCTAAGTACAGTTCACCATGCATTATTTATTTTCAGTTATTCATATAGTGGTATCGCTATACATACCGTACCATTCACATCAGTTCTTGCCCTCAAGGAGCTTACCTAGGTGGATGCAGCATGGGTCTGATGCTGCATCTGTCCCCTGGCTCCTCTGCACTGAGAACCGAGCGATCGAACATTGCCAATGGGTCGGTTCTCACAGCTCCCCGAGCGGAGAGCTGCTGACTGTCAATCAGCAGCGATCTTTTCTGCTCCTCCCTACTCACCAGAGCGCTGAGCTGCGGAGGGGTGGGGAGCGGCCATCTCAGGCTCTCATTGCAGCTCACTGAGAGGCTGAGACGGGCATCAGTTCAGGCACCTGGTGGATCCAGACTTTGTCGTGATGACCACAGAGAGTGGACTTTAGTGCGCTCTCTGCTGAAAACAGGTCACAGGAGTGCAATACCTAAAATTGCACCCCTGTGACCCATAGGAGAAGACCAGCCAAATGAGCATAGGCTGGACTTCTCCTTTACCATCTAAAGTCTCTATCTCAAATGTGCACACATACTAGGGTCAATTAACCTACCAGCATATCTGCGGAGTGTAGGAGGAAACCTACACAAGCACAGGGAGAACATGCTAACTCCATGCAGACACTGTTCTGACCGGGATTCAAACCGGGGATTCCAGTGCTGCAAGGCAGAAGTGCTAACCGCTAAGCCCCTATTCTTTAAAAAAAACAATTTCTACATATGCTTAAAAGAAGGTAATAATGTTTAAGCCCACGAGTACAAATGTTATCCATCGGGAGGAAGTTTTCACACCCTTAGGAACTCTCAACAGGTCATGTTCTAGGGATTTCTAGCAATGAGAACAGCAGCGGTCACTAATAGGACAACATTAAAATCCCCCAGAGCAAGTTGAAGAAATAAAAAAAACAAACAAAAAAAAACTGACTGTTGGGGGAGCTCGACGACTGCATTTGAGAAATCCCGCCCTAAGTAAAAATGGCCATCCTGAGACATTTCCCGATGCACGGCTGCAGAGATCGGGAAATGTCTCACTGCCTGTGATTAGCGCTGTGCAGTGCTGACTTCCTAGCCGGCTCTGCACGTGCACGTGCTGTTTGCGAACACGCCTGAGCTCGTCCTTATTCACTGGTGATGTGTGTCAGAATCCACACTCCCCGATTCACCAGCTGAGAGCTGGTGAATCGGGGAGTGAAGAGAGAATTCTTGGGGAGGGAGGAAGATTATTAACTTCCTTCAACCACGATCAGACCCCAAGATAGTAACCATGTCCCCTTGCCGTGTGTGTGTGTTATATATATATATATTTTTTTATTACATTATATGTTTTTATGTAGGGGGACTATTTATTTTATTAACATGCGGTGGGCTGTCTGTCCGAGTACTAAGCAGTAATAATTTATCACTGCTTAATAAAATCGGACACCTCTGTGTTTCGGTGAATTTCTGGCACTGTAATGTCGTTATGTCTCACAAGATTACAGTATCAGAGGGCGTACTCCACTGTTTGAAGCGTTTGTAGATCACGTCACTTCATAAAAGGAGAAGCGATCTAAGCCGCTTCATAAACTGTCACTCAGAGGAGAGAGATCTCTTCCGTGAATGCCAGAGAATGGAGCAGTGGATATTTTCCACTGCTTCATAAACGGACACCAAAGTGTTTTGCAGAAATTTATAAAATAACATTTATAATATACTGTATATATATATATATGCACAAAAGAAACAGGTCAACCCTTTGTTACTTTGTCTCTCTGTCTAAAGAATTCCAGTGACGTACATGGAGAAAAATGTAACACCTACGCTTATACTTTTCATTATGCAATCTTCACAAAATTAATTACCAAATTACTGCATCCTTGACACACAAGTATTAGAACGTGTAGCAGAATGAATGATGGACATATGGCTACTATGTAATCAGCAACATTGTGATGCTAATGGTGCAAAGGCATGCATGAACATTTTTCACACAAGGTGGCATACTGTATGATTAGTTTCTACCTTCTGTAAAAAAAAAATTCTGAAAAAATCTGAAACTCTAGTAAACAAAGTAATGAACATGAAGAATTAAAAAAAAAACAAAAAACACATACAGTAATTACTTTTTTTATTAAAAAAAAAAAAAGTCAGTAAGGCAAGCCATACATTAACCAATTTTCTTTCCTTCAACCACAGAGATTGATGGGGGAATTCCCCCAGCTGTGCTATTGTATTTCCCATCTAAAAGAAGACACCTGACAGGCTGGTTGTACTGATGTCGATTGAGCTCGGTACAACCAGCCTGCCTATACATGCTGAATCGACAGAATTTCGTTACGTCCATGGCCGGTTTAAAGCGGTAATAAAAAACACTCCTTGGTGACTTGTACCTTCAGGTAGGAGGTATTCACTATTTCTGCAGCTGGTGATGTCACCTGCGCATGCCCTCTGTAGGGACAGTATAATGCCATTTACTCAAAGCGCTGTGCCACGACCGTGGCTCCTGCGCACATGCACAAGAGACGTCATCGCAGCTCAGGCATTCAAATGGTCGGAGCCCACGAAGGAAGACCAAGTAAAGATGCAAGCCCTGTCAGTGGTGATAGTGGGCTCCTGGAGGGCTTAATGCCCTTAACTTGCAGGAGGGTCGTTTTTTTATTTATTTTCCCCAGATTTTACTACCGCTTTAAGGATTTGGTGCTTCATTAGGAGGGACCTAATTTTGATATCAGTTTTAGAAAGTGTCAGGTTTGAAGCCATCTACCCCCTTTGCACCATTTTACTAACATATTTAGGGTGTAGTATGGTGCCAAGCAGACTCCACCCTCACAGTGGATCACCACACTCCTAATCCACTGACTCTTCCTCCAGTTTTACAAATGAAAGCCCATAACTTGGCATGGACAGGGAGCTGGAGGGTCTGTAGGGGCCTGATCACAGGCAATCCACTGATCATGGCTGCAATGCTAAGCCAAATTCCAATGTCCACTGGGAGCCTGTGAACCTGGTCATGCATTATACAGTAAAAAAATCTCCCCAAATCACAAGCTGCAAGACTGTTCCTTTGCTCTGTGGCTAGCCAGGTGCAAAGTCCAGGAAGGAACCTATTCCAGCTCCATGTAGATACTCTGCTTCAAACAATGCACTGCACTATGATGTCACAAAGCCAACAAGTTTATTGATGATCAACACATACTGCACCGCTTTGACTTAGGTCTGCCACTCTCCACCTACAGTGGATGGATGTATGATGTGCTGTGCACCAATAAACCTGTCGAATTCATGTGACATCGTTGGTGTGCAGCCCATTGTTTGAAGCTGAATGCACCATACACAGTCACAGATAACGCACACCCCTTATATAAAAATGAAGGAACTGTCCTATTACTGAAGTCATTATTTTGGATTTGTGTGCACCAATTTCTTAATTCTTGTGAGGCTCATTGTTACTCTTTTTTTTTTTTCCTGGTCTTTTATTTTTGTTATGTTGTGTATTTTGTTGTGAAAAACTCAATAGATATACCTTTAAAAAAATATATTAAAGCATGCCTAATTCCAATGCAGACTAACATCAATATACGCATATATTAAACATGTACTATTTCCAGCAGTACGTACTGTATTTATTGGCGAATAACATTCACTTTTTCACCATGAAAATCAGGTGCAAATAGCGCGTGCGTGTTATACGCCAATACTTCAATTTTAGCTGCCTCGGAGGGGACAGGGAGGGGAGCAGGATGAGCGCCATCACATTACATACAGTGAGAATCTCCTTTTTACTTGGCGGCCTCTGTAATAGGAAGTCCTGTCTCCTGGGCCGCCATTGGACCACTGTTCTGTCTATCATAGGAGATTCTCACTGTATGTAATCTGTCGACGCTCGTCCCTCCCTGTTCCCTCTAGGCTGCAGATGGGCATCAATCAGGCTGCACTGATGGCAATGGTAAGGCTGCTGCATTGAAGGCAATGGTGAGGCTGCTGCATTGAAGGCAATGGTGAGGCTGCTGCGTTGATGGCAATGGTAAAGGCTGCTGCATTGATGGTAAAGGCTGCTGCACTGATGGCAATGGTGAGGCTGCTGCATTGATGGCAATGGTGAGGCTGCTGCATTGATGTGGACTGATGAGTGAGGCTGCATTGATGTGGACTGATGAGGCTGCATTGATGGCACTTGTGAGGCTGCAGATGGGCACTGACCCTTTTTTTGTTTCAAAGTTCCTTATTTAAAATGTAAGTTTTTTTCCTGAAACTTCCCTCTTAAAATGAATGTGCGTGTTATACGCCTGTGCGTGTTATACGCCGATAAATACGGTACTTAGTTTACAGCAGACATTTAAAACTCTTTCTAATGCTTTGCTTCTGCTTGCAATTGTAAGTGAATGTGACAGAACACATTCACATTGGAGACAAGCATATTAAATGCATTGATTTTCATCACTGTGCTGCAAAAGACAAGGGTAATGCTTCCAATATGTCTGTACAGCATTTTAGGAGGGCTTGATTTTGCTTTTCTACGAATCAGGAAATGGTTAAAATAGCCATCTTCTAACTGGAGTTCCAAAAAAAAGAAAAGCCTGTCAGTCACTAGATAAAATTCATCACAAACCTGCGTCAATACATGACAAGCGCAAGTAAGTGCCAATTACACCTACTGTGTGCATCAACAAATAAAACTGATCTACTAAATTACTGATGTCATGCTTTTAATAGGTTAGATATTGACAAAGTAGAGGGTGGCTGTATTCTGACATATATTTTTAAAGTACAGGATGATTTCATTGCCTTTTAATAGATTTCTCTCCACAGTGACTCATTGTCTTGTTCAAAGAGATGTCCTTCAGCATCAGTATATACTAACCTTCAGAAGGCCGCCTATCATGACCAAAAAAAACACGCGTGTCAGAGCTATTGATATATGGCAGCGGGAGTTGGGGTAAAGGACTTTCAGGAGATTGTTGACATACATTCTGGAAAAAAACAAAAAAAAACAAAATCATACCCCGGAAAAACAAACCTACAAAAAATACTACAATACAAACATTTCTGGTAAGATACTTTCAAACGACATCATGGCCTTATGCACGCAGGATGTTTTTTTTAGCAGCTCCCAGGAGCGTCTGGAGGTTCTTTTTCTTCTTGCCTCTAAATGCCCCTGTCTGTGTGTTAATGCACATATAGGCTATTAGAAGTGTTTAGTGGCAGAGTCATTTAGAGGCAGGAAAAAAAAACCCACGGCCAGTGCATCCAGGAGCAGAAGAATATTGTCAGGAAAAATGCTAGGCACGTTTAGCACTGGAGCATTATCTAATTTCAGTGGCTAGAATTATTATGGCCAATGAAATGAACACCCAAGCGCTTGACACCTGAAACACCCATCGTCTACAATGTGGGTGTACACACAGACTCGTAAACAAGCACTGCGTATTCTTGAGTAAAAAATAAATAGAAAAATCTGCATTCCCGGTCAGTATTTTGATCAAATACGGGAAAATGTGCACATTTGAACATAAATATTAATTAACTGTGCCTAGGAACGTATTGTACAACCCCTGGCAAAAAACTTTCTGGCTTTAAGAAACACTAAAAGAAATCAAAAAAAATAATTGTGGTGGCCAGTAAAAGTTAGATTTATAGAACAAGCACAGGGAATAAATTATGGAATCACTCAATTCTGAGGAACAAATTATGGAATCACCCTGTAAATTTTGATTACAAACACTAACACCTGGATCAGATTAAATCTGCTTGTTAGTATGTAGGTAAAAAGGAGTGATCACACCTTGGAGAGCTGTTGCAACAAGTGGACTGACAGGAAGCATGGCTCCAACACCAGAGATGTCAATTGAAAAAAAAAAAAGAGGATTATCAAACTCCTTAAAGAGGGTAAATCATCACGCAGTGTTGCACAAGATGTTGGTTCTTCACAGTCGGCTGTGTCTAAAACATGGACCAAATACAAACAACATGGGGAGGTGGTTAAAGGCAAGCATACTGGTAGACCAAGGAAGACATCAAAGCGTCAAGACAGAAAACTTAAAGCAATATGCCTTGAAAACAGAAAATGTACAACAAAACAAATGAGGAACAAATGGGAGGAAACTGGAGTCAACATCTGTGACCGAACTGTAAGAAACCGCCTAAAGGAAATGGGATTTACATACAGAAAAGCTAAAAGAAAGCCACCTCTAACACCTAAACACAAAAAAACAAGGTTACAATGGGCTAAGGAAAGGCAATCGTGGACTGTGGATGAAAGTCATATTCAGTGATGAATCTCGAATCTGCATTGGGCAAGGTGATGATGCTGGAACTTTTGTTTGGTGCTGTTCCAATGAGATTTATGCAGACGACTGTCTGGAGAAAACATGCAAATTTCCACAGTCAATTATGATATGGGGCTGCATGTCAGTTAAAGGCACTGGGGAGATGGCTGTCATTAAATCTTTATTAAATGCACAGGTTTACATTGAAATTTTGGACACTTTTCTTATCCCATCTATTAAAAGGATGTTTGGGGATGATGAAATCATTTATCAAGATGATAATGCATCTTGCCATAGAGCAAAAACTGTGAAAAAAATCCTTGAAGAAAGACACATAAGGTCAATGTCATGGCCTGCAAACAGTCCAGGATCTCAATCCAATTGAAAATCTGTGGTGGAAGTTAAAGAAAATGGTCCATGACAAGGCTCCAACCTGCAAAGATGATTTGGCAACAGCAATCAGAGAAGGCTGGAGCCCGATTGATGAAGAGTACTGTTTATCACTCATTAAGTCAATGCCTCAGAGACTGCAAGCAGTTATAAAAGCCAGAGGTGGTGCAACAAAGTACTAGTGATGTGTTGGAGTGTTATTTTGTTTGTTTTTCATGATTCCATAATTTATTCCCTGTGCTTGTTTTATAAATCTAACTGTTACTGGCCACCACAATTATTTTTCTTGATTTCTTTTAGTGTTTCTTAAAGCCAGAAAGTTGCCATTTGAAATGCCTTTAGTTTTTGGCCATGTCTGTAATCTGCTTTTTTTCTACAACAATAAACAACTGAAGGAACATCCTCAGGGACTGGTGATTCCATAATTTTTTCCAGGGGTTGTACTTGTGAATGTGCAAATATGGGCATAAATATGTGCAAATACATGCAAAACACATGCCTAAAATTACATCCAGAAAGGCTGGTGCTTGAACATCAGTACCATGTGCAAGAGGCCATAGATTTTTTTTTTTCAAACTTTCACTTCTGTTGCTGTATTTTTACAAGGAAATAATTATTTAGAGGATAGCTAAAGCCAAAAAGAAAAAAACTCACTCATCCTTAAACGTGGTGGCTGCTTTGGTTTTCGGTTTTCAATTTAAGTACATTTTTTGCAAGTACAAAAAAATACCTGTTGACCTTGCCAGATATTGACTATGTTTGTAAATTCCTGTGCACTGAACTGACGTCCATACAAATTACTGGTGTTTCCAGCTATCTTCTGAGATCTATAAAACACCTCATCACTATGCAATAAAAAGTGAAGTTTGTGGTCCCAGAAAAGAAGAAATGTTACTGGCAGGGTAACCAGGTAAAAATACATGAAAAATCCTGAAAAATATAAAACTAATGCAGCCACATTAAAGGACTAATAAAAAATAAAAACTGACATTTACCTTATACACATACAGATACTCCCGAAGAAAAGCCCCTTGTTGCAATGCGGGCTGCTTGCTATCATTAATCAAAATATGCCTGAAAGCAGAGACTGCATTGTCCAACTGGCGCAGTGTGACCGACTGACGACCAATGGTAAAGTTGATGTGGTCCTCCGCTAATGACCAACCTTTCCCTTTGTACACTTGCATTGCCTGACAATAACATCGCAGGGCGTGCTTTTTCTAAAAGAAAGCAGTAATGCCTATTTTACTCCAAACAGCAGAATAAATATATACATATGCATGTAAAGAAACACAAATACAATTCCTTCATAGAACAAGAGAAAACCAAATAAGAACAGAAAGGTGCAAATAGACAGAATAAGTCTGAAACATAAAAAATGATGGTCCTCATTGTAATTGCTGTATTCCTTTTATAGAAGGATTTTTTTTATTTTTCATATCCGACTTTTTAAACTCTCAATTGGTTTCCTTTAGTGTTAATTAAGGAAGTGTGCATATCTTATGTAATATACACAAAGACTCACTCAAGCTCTACCAAACAATTGTAAAGTAATGAGCTGAATATCGGTGCTCGGGCTTGTTGTGTCCCATGAACATCAAAAAAGCAAGAAATGCCGGCAACACGATTGCTTCTTCTTACAATTCTTTATTAGGCACTAACAGCAGTGCTACATTAATAGTGCTAAAGCGTTTCGGCCAAAGCCTTCCTTATAGCATCTTGCATATCTTATACCTGATGGACTTGCTGTGGAAACGAATATTTGTAGTAGGCAGTGCTACTACAATGATCGCCACAATCTTCTGGGTCCTCTGCTGAACAGGTGGTCACTCACTTGGCACTGTCGCATCTCGCGAAACACATTGAAATTTGTCAACACATGATTGGAAGAGATGCAAAAGAGCAGTGACTTCACGGTCTCCACCTTGTCCAATCAGACAATGTCTGTATTCATTGAAAAAAAAAAAAAATACAAGATGCTCTGTCAATGGCGAGAAAGCAATTCTTTGTGGTCAGTAGGCAGTTGGTCAGCTGCTTGGGGCAGGATCCAGAAGACTCTAGGTCCCAATACTACCTTATCTTTGTGTAAGATCAAAAAGGATTATTTAGGGCAGGGGTAAGAAACCTTTCCAAGGTTGAGATATACCTGGACAATATGGAGGAAATGCAGTGCCCTTTAAAAACAAAGAAAAACAAAACTATCAAGCCCCCAATAAAAGTCCCCCCACACAACAGTGGCCTCTGACCGACAGTGCCCCCCCTACAGTGATGTCCTCAGCCACCCTTCACACCACCACCGCCCTACTGTAGTAGTGTCCTCTGCCCATCTATGTCCCCCCTGCGGTGTACCCTGCCCCCTTTACAACACCCCCCCCCACTGTAGTGTCCGCTGCCCCTCTGCACCCCCATTGCAGTGTCTGCCCCCTCCACATAATCCCCCTCCCACTGTAGTCTCCTCTACCCCTCTTCCCCCATACAAGTGTCCTCTGCCCCCATCACATTATTCTCCCTACCCCCACACTGTAGTATCTGCAGCCACTCTACCCCCCATAGCAGTGTCCTCTACCCCTTCACACCCCCCCCCCCCTCTGTAGTGTTCACTGCCCCAACCCTCATCCCCCCATAGCAGTGTCCTCTGCTCCCTTCACATCACCCCCTTCCCCCCACTGTAGTGTCCTCTGCTTCACAGGTTGCCACTGAAGTCCTCTTCCACTTCTCCATGACATCGCGGAGCTGGTGGATGTTAGAGACCTTGCACTCCTCCACCTTCCGTTTGAGGATGCCCCACAGATGCTCAATAGGGTTTAGATCTGGAGACATGCTTGGCCAGTCCATCACCTTTACCCTCAGCTTCTTTAGCAAGCCAGTGGTCATCTTGGAGGTGTGTTTGGGGTTATGTTGGAATACTGCTCTGCGTCTCCAAAGGAAGGGGATCGTGCTCTGCTTCAGTAGCTCCTGTAGCTCCCCAGTGCCAGCAGTATTCATGCAGCCCCAGACCATGACACTCCCACCATCATGCTTGACTGTAGGCAGGACACACTTGTCTTTGTACTCCTCATCTGGTTGCCGCCACACACACTTGACACCATCTGAACCAAATAAGTTTATCTTGGTCTCATAAGACCACAGGACATGGTTCCAGTAATCCATGTCCTTAGTCTGCTTGTCTTCAGCAAACTGTTTGCGGGCTTTCTTGTGCATCATCTTTAGAAGAGGCTTCCTTCTGGGACGACAGCCATGCCGACCAATTTGATGCAGTGTGCGGCGTATGGTCTGAGCACTGACAGGCTGATCCCCCACCCCTTCAACCTCTTCTTCAGTGTTGTCACATTAAAAGATATAATAAAAGTAAAAATGATATAATAAAATATTTTCAAAAATGTGAGGGGTGTACTCACCTTTGTGAGATACTGTATACCCAGTGACGTGAACAGCCTCAAATGATACACAGAGATTAAACAAATCCTCTTACATAAGTTTTACATGTACATCTGCGGTCTTCATCTTTATATACCGTTTAGAAAGTGCATGTCCTATTAGAATTTTCTCTTCCTGATTCACCTGTGGGTGTGGATTCTTGCCATACACTGTGAGACAGCTAATTGGGGGAAAGGCACCCACCCCCTTTCGGAGCAGGAGAAAGTCACGGGACTCAGGGCTTTGAAGAGAGATAAGAAAACACTACAGATATTTCCCCACAGAAAAGAGGGGAGGTAATTCTTCAACGAGTAACAGCCAGATTTAATCAAATTTTTTCCTTATCCTCTGTGGTTCCCATCCTCCCTGGAAACGGGTGGACTGTTGGTCTGACTGCCTTGATGCTGTGGACGAGGTGGATATCAGGAGAGTGGTGAGCTGTATAGATTCCTTTTTCCTGATTGGAAAGTGTATACACACCTGCCCCCTAGAGATCCAATAGCCCGTCCCAGTCTCTAACTGACAACCTGGACATTTACTGCATACCCCGCTACCTGGGGGAACCCTGAATACCTCTGTCATGTCCATCCATGCTTGATTTACACTTATAGGAAACCGTACTCCAATTTCATGATTACCTTTGCCATCAATGCATCATTAATTTTCAATTTGCCCTACCCGGGTTAAACTCAGTTGAGGAAAGGATAAATGCTCAAGGGTATGGGGTCTTTGAGATATTGAGCGAACTGCTCTGAGATTACATATTTCCATGTCCTCACTGGAACTTCTTTATGAGGATGAGTGATTCATGATATTTATGAGGCGTGTGTGTCGGCTTGTGGTAGCCATCTGGGTCCTTAGACAACGTTGTCTATTTTTATTGTATGTGGTGGAGGTTTGCTATATACACATTTTTACTAGCTTTCAGTGTTTATGTGGATTTTTTCAATAAGGAATTACCGTATTTATTGGCGTATAACACGCACCTTGATTTTAAGAGGGAAGTTTCAGGGAAAAAAAAAATGGATTTTTAAAAAACAGCTTACCTGTAAAATTTTTTTCTTTGAAGTACATCAGGGGATACAAAGCCATAGTAGTTACTATGTGGGTTATAGGCCACCTTCAGGTGATGGACACTGGACGCCCTAAGACAAGAAGTGCACTTCCTATATAACACCTCCTACTACTGGGAGTACCTCAGTTTTGTAGCCAAGCAATATACGTGTATACCAAAGAAGGGAGGAACCTCTGTGTCTCCTGATGTACTTCAAAGAAAAGGATTTTACAGGTAAGCGTTTTTTAAAAATCCTGTTTTCTTTTAATACATCAGGGGACACAGAGCCATAGTACTTACTATGCGGGATGTCCCATAGCAATGGCAACTGAAGGGAGGGAGACACAACAAAAAGGTAGGGTATTAAGAGGCTAGAGGACTTATACTGCAGCCTGCAGTACACTATGCCCAAAGGCTACATCCTCATGACCTTTAACATGGATTTGATAGAATCTGGTAAATGTATAAACTGAAGACCAAGTTGTGGCCTTCCAGATCTGAGCCATAGAGGCCTGGTGATGCACCGCCCAAGAGGCACTAACAGCCCTGGTGGAGTGCGCTTTAACATGAAAAGGAGGAATTTTCTTCTTTAGACCATAAGCTTGAAAAATCACTTGACAAATCCATTTGGAAATAGTAGATTTTCATGCTGCCTGTCCTCTTTTAGGACCTTCTGGCAGTACAAACAAAACATCTGTTTTGCGAATCTGAGCAGTCTCCTAAATAGACCTTGACCGCTCTCACTACATCAAGAGAATGCAGCGACTTCTCTTCCCTAGATCGAGGCTCTAGGAAAAAAGAAGGCAGAATAATATTCTGGTTTAAATGAAAACCTGTCACTACCTTCGGTAGGAATTCGGGATGAGGCCGCAATACCACCTTATCCTTATGCATAATCAAATATGGCTCTTTACAAGACAGAGCCGCCAATTCTGATACCCTTCTGGCAGAGGATATGGCAACCAAAAAGATTATTTTTCTCGTCAAAAGAACAAAGGGAATTTCCTGTATACGCTCAAAAGGCTGTTTCTGTAAAGCCGACAAGACTAAATTCATATCCCAAGGATTCAGGGGAGGCCTGACGGGGGGGATTAATTTGCGATACCTCCTGAATAAAACTACGTACCAGAGAGTGAGAAGCAAGAGGCGGTTGAAAGAATACGGATAAGGCCGAGACCTTACTGATAAGGCCCTTGATAGTACTCAAAGCCAGCTTCATTTCCAATCCCATTTGCAGGAATTCAAGGATCCTACCTATGACATACTTCCTGCCAACCCCTTCATCCACACCAGGAGACATATGCCTTCCAGACTCTATAGTAAATGACTCTGGAGGCCGGCTTCCTAGCATTAACCAAAGTAGACACCACTGAAGGAGATAATCCACGGTCCTTTAGAATGTGGGTTTCAATAGCCAAACCGTTAAATTTAGCGTTTGGAGTTAGGATGGAATACCAGACCTTGTGCGAGAAGGTCTGGCCACAGTGGCAGGATCCAAGGGTCCCCTACCGCCATCTTTATGATCTCGGCAAACCAAGATCTTCTGGGCCACTAGAATCACCTTTTTCCGTTCCTGCTTGACCCTGCAGAGAAGGCACGGAAGCAGCAGAACTGGAGGAAACACATGGATCAGTGAAAACTGATCCCATGGAAAGACCAAGGCGTCTGTTCCGCACGCTAGCGGATCCCTTGTCCTTGACACAAGGTTGTCGACTTTGTTGTTGAATCTGGATGCGAACAGATCCATGTCCGGAACACCCCATTTTTGACATAGACAGAAAAAATGTTGGGGTGAAAGGACCATTCTCCCGGAAATAATTGTTAGCAACTCAAGTAGTCCGCCTGCCAATTTCCTATCCCTGCAATGAAAATCGCCCATAGGCAAGGAATGTTGCTTTCTGCCCAAGCTAGAACATGATTCACTTCTTTTTGGGCTGCATGACTTCTCGTGCCCCCTTGGTGATTGATGTAGGCCACAGCCGTGGCATTGTCGGATTGAATCCTGACAGGACAATTCCATAGTCTGAGCGTCCAGGCCTCTAGGGCCAGATGTACTGCCTGAATTTCCAGAATATTTATAGGCAAGGTCCTTTCTGACTTGGACCATTTCCCCTGGACAGATGCTTCTTCCAGGATTGCTCCCCAGCCTAGAAGGCGGGCATCCGTTGTTACCACTTTCCAGGATACTGGTAGAAAGGATTTACCCTTTTGGAGGTTGCTGGATATCAACCACCAATTGAAGCTCTGACGGACCTCGGGAGATAAGTGCATTGGGAAGTCCAAAGCCTGGACCTTCTTCACAGAATGGTGTTTTGTAGCAGTCTGGAATGAAATTGCGCATAGGGAACGGCCTCGAAAGAGGCCACCATCTTTCCTAACAATTTCAATGCCGAATGTAAGGATTTTGCTTTGTTTTGACAAGTTGAATCAGTTCCTTTATGGAGCCGACTCTTGCCTGGGGTAAGAATACCTTCTTTTGAACAGTATCTATGATCAGTCCCATGTACTGTAATCTCCTTGATGGTTTTAAGGAGGATTTTTCTAGGTTGAGAATCCAGCCTAGGAATTCCAGGTAGCTCACAGCTGAGATTAAACCTTGGTTTAGACCGGAGACTGACTGATCTACTAAAAAGCAGATTGTCTAGATAGGCTAGGATAGTTATACTCTGAGCACTTAACCTGGCTAAAGGAGGCACCAGGAACTTTGTGAACACACGTGGTGCGGTGGCTAGACCGAACAGCAGAGCCACGAACTGAAAATGATGATTTTCTACCTCGAAGCGTAGAAACTTCTGATAAGCGGGAAAAATCGGCACGTGGAGATATGCATCCTTGATATCGGTTGATGCCAAAAATTCCCCTCCTTGCAAAATGGAGACAACCGATCGGATTTACTCCATGCCAATGGACCAGATATTTAAGTGCCGGTTCAGATCTTTGAGATCTAAAATGGGTCTTACCACCCCGTTCGGTTTTGGAACCGTGAAAAGGTTTGAATAAAACCCTGAACCCTGCTCCTTTGTGGGAACCTCTGATATCACCTTCTGGGATAAGAGATGATCCAGAGTTAGAAAGAGACTTCCTTTTCCCTGGATCTCTGGGAACGTTTGGTCTTCGAAAACGAGGAGACAGGAATTCTCGGAACTCTAGTTTGTAACCTAGAGAAATTGAGGAAGCCACCCATCTGTCTTGATATTGTCCGTGCCAGAAAATTGCAGAAGCCTTCCCCACACCCAAGCGAGGGCGCCCCTTCATAAGGGGGCTTTAGTCATTTGCTTTGCGGGCTTTCTGCCCCAAGTCCTCTTTTGGCCCTGGGACTGCTCCTGAGGTCTTCCTCTTGAGCTTGACGGTGGAGGCCGTCGAGACTGCCTAGAGGCAGATGCTCCTGGCACTGGAGAGGATGCACGTTTAAAGGAGAAAGGCTTAAACTTCTTCTTTACTGGTAAAAGAGAACTCTTCCCATTAGAAATCCTTTAGATAAATTTATCTAAATCGTCTCCAAATAACCATTCACCATGAAATGGGAAACTGGCCAAGAGCTTCTTACACGGCGCTTCAGCTGACCAATTTCTCAACCATAGGACTATGCGTGTATGTACCAGTCCTAGCATAAGCCATGAGGCTTGAATAATAGAATCCTTCATAGCATCCACCGTAAAACATAGTGCTTCTGATACGTTAGCCCATTGCTGGGCCTGCTGATCAGGAATAATCTTAAGTATCTCTACAAACTGGTCCTTTATGGACTGAGACACTCCAATTGCCGCAAGAGCCGGCTGCACCACTGAACTTGCCAGAGAAATGTTGTTCTTAAAAAGAAATTCCAACTTTTTATCTGTTGGATCCTTCAACATTTGTGCATTGTCTACCGGACAAGTGAGATTTTTATTTACTGAGGAGATTGCAGCATCGATTGCTGGAACCCCCCATTTCTTATCGAATTCCTCCTCCATAGGATAAAGTGTAGAAAACTTTTTCGGAGGAAAAAACTGCTTATCCGGGTGTTCCCATTAAGAATACATCAGCTTTTTTAGCCATAAATGGATAGGAAAAGCATCCCCAGATGAGGGAGGCTTTTGTGATCCTAAACCAGAGGTGGGCTCATCAATAGACTGCGCTACAGGCAGCAAAAAAGTTGAGCAAACCAACTTAGTAAGGGAGTGTACCAACAAACTTTCTTGTGAGACTACACCCTCTATATTAGGATCTTCGGAAGAGGAGATATCAGCGTCTTCCTGAACCTTTGGAAGAACTTCTTGATCCCCTGCCCCTTGCACCTCAGTATGAGGGTCCTGAGCACTGGATGGGGATCTGCTATGCTTGGATCCACTATGGAAAGTGATCATAGCATCAATCTTCTGTTCCAAACGTGAAATGGTAGAAGAAAAAACCTCCTGGGTAATATATATATAGAGGCTGAAGTGTCCAACGCTGCTGCAACACCATTCCCCCCTAACGGCTCACTCTGACCGCCTGCATCACTCTCAGAGGAGGATGACATTTTCTTGGACATGGATTTAGGTTGTAAAACAATCGAACCCTTAGAACCTTTTGAGGAGTTCCTTGTCCCCCTTCCACTCATAGCCTTATGCACAAAGCAGAGACACTACCAGAAGGAATGCATACAATGCTAGGGCTATAGTCCAGCAAAAAATTGCTGCTATTAATGCCCAGCCTGAAGCAGTAACAATGTGTCAAAAGGAAAAAATGCCTGTGTCACCAAACCTGAAAAAAATGCCACCTCGTTGCTCGTGTCCCTCCACAACCAGCAGCAGCACACAGTGTGCTTTTGAAAGCTTGCCTCCACGTGCACCTGGCGTCGGAGAACGCCAACGCCGTTAGTCCTGCATCGCCTACGGCTCCACCCTCGTTTTCAAAAAGACGGGTTTTCCCACGCGAGCGGCGGACTACAGGTCCGCCGCCGAGCTGCCACTGCATTTTCCTTTAAAAAAAAAAAAAAAAAGGGTCCAGACGCTTTTCCCCCATGAGGGGGGGAATTCCAGCATAGGGGGGGCAACAGGTGGGGAGACAAATCCCCCCTTAGGCTTACCGGAGGCTGGAGAAGGAGGAAGTGTTCGGCTCCTGACACAGCGCTGTTTCCAGCATGAGGCGGTGAGTGCTCAATACAGCCCCCAGTGGTGACACATAGGCATGACAACATTATTTAATTTTTTAAAAGAGACATTCATAAGAAAATTCAAAAGATTTTAGAAAACTCCACTTACCTTTCCCGCCGCAGGGTTTTCTGTGGTAAACCAACAGACCTAAGCTTCACGGTGGGTTCCGTTAAACCTTCAGGAGCAAGGGACTCTAGAGGGAACCCACTATTCTGGACCTGCAACAGCACCCTGCCAGTAAAACTTTATGGCCTCATTACCAAAAAGTACTGGATCCCAGGGTCCAGCTCTCTAAAAAGAGAAGCATTCATAGTAAAAACCTTGTTTCTTCGGATACGAGGCCCGGGTACCATTCAATTTGGCCCACAATAAGACACTTTGAATGAATCCGGTCAGCATGGCTAGCCCCAGCAAGGATTGCTCCAGTGGAGTTCAGCACAGCACATCTTTACTCGTGACCAACACCTTAGACACTGGCGAAAAAACGGAGGTACTCCCAGTAGTGGGAGGAGTTATATAGGGAGTGCCCTTCTTGTCTTAGGGCGTGCCAGTATCCATCACCTGAAGGTGGCCTATAACCCACATAGTAACTACTATGGCTCTGTGTCCCCTGATGCATGAAAAGAAATTTACATTTAAAATAAAAGAATTTTGAAGCAAAATAAGGGTCAGTGCCAATCAATGCAGCATTATCAGTGCTCATCTGCAGCCTCGCCATTGCCCATCATTGCAGCCTAATCAGTGCCCATCTGTAGCCTTGCCCATCATTGCAGCATGATCAGTGCCCATCAGCAGCCTTGCCAATCATTGCAGTCTTATCAGTGCCCATCTTCAACCTTGCCCATCATTGCAGCATGATCAGTGCCCATCTGCAGCCCTGCCCATCATTGCAGCATGATCAGTGCCCATCTGCAGCCTTGCCAATCATTGCAGTCTGATCAGTGCCCATCTGCAGCCTTGTCCATCACTGCAGCATGATCAGTGCCCATCTACAGTCTTGCCCCTCTTTGCAGCATGATCAGTGCACATCTGCAGCCTTGTTATTGCCGAAATAGACAGAGCCGGATCTCCTGTGTAATCGGTTCGGCTCGCAGTCCCGGCTCCATTGATAGACATAACACCGGTCCAATGGCAGAACGTCAATGCTAGGAGGCGGGACTGGACGTGACTAAAAACACAGCCGAATACACAGGGCATCTATTTCGGTGGCACTCGTACCCTCCTTCCCCTCTGAGGCAGCCGTTCGGCATACACCACACACACACACGATTTTCCCCTGATTTTAAGGGGGGAAAAGTGCGTGTTATATGCCAATACAGTATATATTTTTTGATAAATCCGGCTGTTCCTCGTCGAAGAATTACTTGGGAAATTTTTCTTCCTCCCCACTTTTATGTATGCTTACCCCAATTCAGAGGAACACACCTCAAGTCTTTATCTAATTTTTGAGGTGACGGTATGCGATATGAGGAGTTGTTAAAATTCAGTTCTCTCTTCCAATTAAGCTTGATTTAGGTGTAGCCGTAGTGTCACTTTTATCTCTGTTGAGATATATGTGCTCAGCTCAAATTTCATGTATGGGGTTTACATCCACTTTAATCCTTCAAACCCCCTGTCTCTCTCCACAGGGTTTTTTTTCCCAAATCTCTCCTCAGTGCAGGAGATGTCTCAACCAGGAGGGCACTTGCCTACATATCTTTTGGCCCTGCCTGGTTTTGCAACCATTTTGGTAACAGGTGTGCAACCTGGTCTACAATCTAAGGCTCCATACACACTTTTAGATTTTCTGCAGGTTTAGGTCTTCAGGTCAAAAAAGTCTTAAGAGTTACACTTTGTATGCAATCAGGCAGGCCTTTGCACTACATGGTGATTTTCTGGTTAAGCAGAAAATCTAATAGTGTGTATAGGGTCTAACTGACGTTCAGCGGGGTGATTAGCCAGTGGCCTACCTGTTACATCTGGCACCAATGTCATCCAAAAGATATAAATGCTGTCTCAGTATCTCAGCATCGATCGGAGGAGGATGATGCACTCACGCTGCGCTCTTGGCTGCTAAAGTCTCTTCTTTAGTGTCAGTTGCTTGGCAGCCAGCATGGTGTTTTGTGAACCCTCCTCCTCTCCTCTACGTTATATCATGTAGGTGTCATCTTTAGCTCTAGTTTCCAGGTCCGAAAATCCTCTTGGACCCCAGCCCACGCACAGGCGCTGTGCCAAACTCTTGGACGTGGCGTTTTTCAGCACTTATGGGGACTGTACTCCTTATATGAATCACCTATAGTATCTCACCTACCCACAATTGGATTTTCGCTATGTGCACACGGCCTGGGATACCGCAGCAGAGCTGATTGTCCTGAATACCTTTTTAACATTTGCATTGGATGATAATTCTCACTTGTCAAACCTTGATGAAGGACTTTCCGAAACGCGTCGGTTTAGTGAGACTTACCTCATTCCATATCATTGGTCTGTTTTCTTTGCCATGTTGTGGTATTCTTTATCTCATACATGTTGGCCTTGATGCAATTGTTTGTATGTATCATTTGTGTTTGATTTAATAATTTTATATGGTGTATTTTCTGTCACGTTTTTGTACTTTGCAATAAAATTATCTTTTTTACTTATTATGTATTTTTTATGGTAATGCCCTCAAAATCCCACTCAAGGGGAACTCTTTGTTCTTTCTCAGCATCCACCTACTCAATGCAGCCAAGGCCTGTATTCCGCTATTTTCGCAGCTGATGATCCCACCACCTACGGGGGTTTGGCTCCAAAAAAATCAGTGAAATTTGTATAATGGAAGAGAATTTGGTGTCTACCAACCACAGAACAGAACAATTTCGCAAAACTTGGTTTGCTTATACCTTCTCTGCAAGCTATACCGCGGACCTAGCTTGTTGAGCTATTATTTGGATACTGTACTCCTCTGGCCCAGGGGAGAGGGAAGGGGGAACTCTAGCCTTTGTTTACTGTGTAGTTGTGATAGCGGAGGATCTTCTGGTGGGCCCTGACCCTTAACAATACCCCCAACCTTCCACCCCACACCCCATTTTTTTTGCTCTCCTAGAATAGACCAACTCCAGCACTCTATGGCAGTGACTATGGTAGAGATGGAAGGCCCTGCTCTCCTTTATGCACCCTTTATCATATCATCTTTGACTTTTGCAGCTGTTGACACTTACTGGGGCAACCCCCCATTAGCTACTAATCTGCTACAATCTCAAATGAGTTGTGTATATATGTCATTCTACGTTTTATGGTTCTTGTTCCTGGTACTGCTCTTTTTACATGCATAGTTATGCCTATGCTGTAGGCGCCGGCCTTTTTAGCTCATTGTATATTCTTTTACTTTTTGCTTGTCCTATACTTTGATCTCTTTTATATTCTGAAAACCTTACATGAAGAATTAAAAAGAAAAACCTTGTGTCACATCAATAAATAAATATGGCTTTGAAGCAACCCTAGTTTAATTCTGGATTCAAAGAAAAGATAAAAAAAAAATTAACAAGCCCTGCCTTTTTGACAAAGACATTTAATCCTGCAAGTATGTGAACAATTTCAAAAGATTAGCACATTTAAGAGCAAGACCACCAAAAAAGTTTTGTTCTGGACAGTCGAAAACAAAAATACCTTCATAATAAAGTGGATAGGGATTAGAAATTATCAAAATGTTTTCATGGCTGTTCATGCCTTCATGTCCCAAATAAAACTGTTCCCCCTCCCATCCTGTCACAGGTACAGGAAGTGAGGAGAAATCTCGCAAACAGGGTCACAGAGGGAAATATAAATCTCCAAAATTTCAACTCTTAATCCCTTTTTAAAAACTAAACATAACAATGGTTCGACAAATTAATTAAACAATGCTGCATATTTTCATTTTCTGTCAAGAAATTTCTAAAATCAGAAAATTGAGATGTACTCACCTGGCCTGCTTTACTAAAACGATGGCCTGCTAGTATCATATGGAAAGCAAACTTCCTCACCATAGGACTCTTCATGTTAATGAAACAATGAGCAGCTTGTTCAAGAAGTAGTGCACTCCGCAAATCAGAGTCCTGTGGCCAAAAAAAGTTACTGTTAACATGTTACTGTTATTAAAAAACACCAATCAACCCGAAACAAAACAAAAAAAAAACCAAAAAACAAAAAACAAAAAAAAAAAAAAGAAAGAAGGATCTGCAATATCTTTATGTTCATACTAAGGATAAGGAGAGAGCTTTTTAAAATACTTTTCTTCATTTTTTGGTAGGCATAACTTTCATACAGAATGGTACATTAACATAAACTAAACTTTAAGACCCCTTTCACACTTAGACCGCCCCACGCTCGCGGTAAAGCACAGCTCGTTTTAGCAGCGATTGACCGGCGCTGCAGAGCTGCTTCGCGGGTGGGAGAGGGGCGCTTTTAACCCCAAAGAATGGGTTAACAAGGGGGTTAAAAGTTGCCCATCGCTTTTCAGGCGCTTCGGCAGCGCTGCCTATTCATTTCAATGGGCCAGGGTGGTTTGGGAGCGGTGTATGATGCTGCTTGCAGGATTATTTTTTTCCGTCCCGCAAGCGCACCGCCCCAGTGTGAAAGCACTCAGGCTTTCACACTGGGGAGGCATGAGAGGCGCTTTTCAGGTGCTTTACAGGTGCTATTTTTAGCGCTAAAATGCCTGAAAAGCGCCTCAGCGTGAAAGGGGCCTTAAAGAAGCTAAACTCCAACTTTCTTATCATTAGAACTGAATGGAGCGATGCGTGTTTGGTGGGCGTAGCCATGCGTTTTCTGTGCGGGTTGCGTGAGCAAGCATGTAAGAGTGCCCTCTTAGCAAGCGGCAGTGGGGGAAGAGGAGGATCGGGGCTGCTCTCTGCAAAGCCATTACACAGAGCAGGTAAGTATGACATGTTTGTTATTAAAAAAAAAAAAAAAAAAATGCCTTTAGAATTACTTAAATTTTCTGACATGTTCCACTTTCTGCTTGTTCCCTATTCATTGCAGAGAGGAATGGAGTGTGGGCGGTGATAACACAATTCCATTCCTCCCCCATTCAGCACCCACATGAAGGCACAGAAACATCCACAGTAACCCGCCCACATCAACTCCCCCAGCTGGTAGAAGGGACTCCCATAGCCCATCCTGAAACTACAGAGGCTCAGAGGATCATGGGACAAGCAGTATCAGGACTGGCAAAGGAAGGAAACCGGAAGTCAGAGAATTTTGAAATTCAGCCAAGAGGAGGGACCACAGACACAGAAACCTGCTGTATACAGCTAAAGGAGGTATGTTACACACAAACTAACAGTGGGGTTGTGATTCATTTACATGTGCAATGTATCTGTTGTCTTGGGGAGGAGAACTGAAAGTTCTTCTTTAAGAGATTGTAAAGTCTTTTTTATTTAAATAATAAACAGGTTTATACTTACCTGCTCTGTGCAATTGTATAACACAGAGTGGCCCTGAACCTCCTCTTCTGGGGTCCCCCCTGTGAGTGATCTGGGCTCCTTGCTCTTCTGTGTCTGCTGTCTAATAGAAAGCTGCCTGTGTTTTGGGGTTTATATCTACTTTAACAGAATCGAATCAAACATTTACGTACCTCACTTGTAAGACGAATTAGGAGGGCAGCAGATTCTGAATACTTTCCTTGACTTTTTAAAATTTCAGCACTTAGTAAGACACACCTTTCTGCCAGAACCATACTCCTAGAGTAAAGGAAAATATTTAGTTTTAGTAATTAAACAAGCTGTAAAACTTTAGATTTGTTTGCATTTCTGAAATAATACAGACCCTTTTGCCACTGGGGCCACCAACTAGGACAGCAAGAAATCACTTATGTTAATACAAATATGTGCAGCTAGTAGTAGTTAGCCGCGCACAACTTTCAGGGATGTTCAATGCCTATCGCCTGATGCCCGGGGCATGCAGTTCTGGGCTCCAGGCAAGACTTTTTTTCGTTTACATTTAGCCCTGCTGCGGGTAAACAGCAGGGTTTAGAGTTGATGGGTGGCTCTCCTGCAAAAGTGAGCTAAGTGGCTTTTACAAGCAGCGGAAGGGGACATCCCCCCGGCTGATCATACAGGTGGAACTGCTCTATCCACCTCTATGATATAGGAAGCAGCGAGCATACCTTACTTCTGGTTTCCCCGGCACCATTTTTTAAAAATAGAACGCATTTGGCAACACCGATCTTGGTGTAATTAAGCGCTTTTAAGGGCAGAAGAGGGATCTGGGGTCTTATTGACCCCACCTTTCTCTCTCTATAACAAGTACCTGTCACTGCCTATTGTTGTCACAAGGGATGTTTACATTCCTTGTAACAGCAATAAAAGAACATTTTAAAAAAAACATTTAAGTGACAGTATAAAAATAAATAAATAACTAAAAAAAAAAAAAAAAAAAAAAAAAAAAAAAAGTTAAAGCACCCTCATCCCCCTGCTCACAAGCAAATGCAAACGCACGCATTGGTCCCACACATGTGAGATATCACCACGAACGTCAGATCATGGGCATTAATTCCAGCAAAATACCACCTCTGTAAGATAAGGGCTTTAAAGGGTCGCCAACGAATAGTAAAATGTAAATTGTTTGTTGCCATTGCAGGGGCGTGCACAATTTCAAAGCGTGACATGTTTGGTGTCCATTTACTCTGCCTAACATAATGTTTTATATTTTAGAAAAAAATTGGGTCATGTATTGTGTTTTTCTGCATTAATATTTAAAAAAGCTTATTTTTTCCCCAAAAAAAGTTGCAATCGAAAAAACAGCTGCGCAAATGCTGTGTGACATAAAAAATTGCAACACCTACCAATTTATTTTCTAGGGTCTCCAAATTAAAAAAATAAAATGCTTGGGGGTTCTAAGAAATTTTCTAGCAAAAAATAAACAAAAGTTGAAGTCACCGTAAAGAGCCAGGCATTCCTAAAAGCACATTTGCCTAATAATAAAAAAAATAACCCTTCATATTGTCAATCCAGGAAAAAAAATGTATATTGTCCATCATGACAATAGATTGTCATGATGGACAAGTAGATTGGGACCCCGATTTAGTCCCTTGGACAAGTAGTTTTTTTTTTTTTGTTTTTTAATTCCACACCCTTGAACTTGACTTGTCCAGTAATGGTGAAGATATCTGCTTCTTATTCAAGCAATTTCCCTTGGCTTTTGTGTATCAGAACATACCACAGCTTTTATAGACACACAGGTAACTCAGTCACCCTTATGCGAACACCACATTAATGTTTTTACTCCCGTTTACTTTCCTGGCTCCCTCCAAAACCACTATATACTTGGGAATGCAGAGAATGATGAACCTGTTGAGGGCTAAGCAGCTTGTTCCCAAAAGAAGGCCCTCAGACTTCATGCTCCCTAGGACAACCACCCTTACTGTCTGTCTCATTCACAAATTAGATTGAAGTTCTGAGTTGATTACACTCTATTGACAGTGAGTATCCAATTGTTTTTTCCCTCCTCAAACACTTGCTATTTACCTTAATCAATATGTTTGCCTTTGAAATTCTGTGTGATGATTAAGGACTTTCCACATTATAGATTGATAACTTACGCCCTCAAATTAGCTCTCCCGTGCTGTCTGCAATTCCCCTGTACAATCCTGACAAACTTTAGGTAAAGCACGTAAACCCGACATGGCCTGTGCTAAGATTTTTACCTATATACATATCCAACCATCTGTAGGGTGGGAGATGAAATCTTGGCCATTGTACCCTGCAAAAAATATTCTACTCCATAAGCATATACTTTTGCTTAAACTCTTATATTGTTGGTCACAAACCCTTTGTGCCTAACTAACTAAATACCTAAGCGCTACTCTGGTTGTTGCATATAAATATAGGGAAAAGCTGTGCGTTAAATCAAGGAGACTCTGTAAGGCCCCTTTGACATGGGTCATGGACATTGCTTTGACATTTGCCAAGAGTCCACCTGCTCAGTAGGGAATCTCTCCGTTGATCCCCGCCGAGCAGGCCGATGGACTCCACTTATGCAGAAGAGCGGACACAGACACAGCCCACTGTCCTAAATGGGCAGCTGGATGTAAGCCTCTTGGGGAAAAAAAAAAAAGAAGATCTAATGCTATTTTTACAAGCTTGTATTTAAATATACAAAGCAATAGATTTTTAAATAACCATATGGCCCATGAAGGCCCAAAACACTCACCCACGGGCAATACATTTTTGTTCTAAAGGAACTGGTATTTGTAATCAGCTTGTGAAATTCCACAGACGTGACTTCACTGGCACAATAAGTATAAAGAATGCAAGCATTGCTCTGGCAATCCTATCCAAATAAGTTTTCCCAGAAGTAAAAAAAAAAATTTCAGATTCTAATTTACAAACTACAATACCCAGTAGGTCGTTAAGGCCCCTTTCACACCAGCGGACCAATCAGGTCTGCCTGTCCGTTTTTCAGATGGACCAGATCAGACCACCCATTGTTCTCTATAGGGCGGCAGATGCCAGCGGCCTGATCCGGCCGACTAAACACAGACGGATGGGGATATGTTCGCCATCCGTCTGGCAGATCGGATGAAAATCTGCATAACGGAGCGGACATGGACCTGTCATCCGCCTACCCAGCGGGGATCAGCGGAGAGATCCCCGCTGAGCAGGTGGATCCGCTTGGATGGATTTCGCTCCTGTGTGATAGGGGTCTAAAGCATTTACAATGGATATAAAAAGTCTACACACCCCTGTTAAAACGTCAGATTTCTGTGGTGTAGAAAAATGAGACAAAGATAAATAATTTCAGAACTTTCTCCACCTTTAATGTGACCTATAAGCTGTACAACTCAATTGAAAAACAAACTGAAATCTTTTAGAGGGAGGGGAGTAAAACTAAAAAAATGTAGTTGCATACGTGTGCACACCCTCTTAATACAGGGGGATGTAGCTGTGTTCAGAATTAAGCATACACATTCAAACTCATGTTAAATTGGAGTCAGTATGCACCTGCCATCATTTAATTAAAGTGCCTCTAATTAACCCCAAATAAAGTTCAGCTGTTCTAGTAGGTCTTTCCTGACATTTTCTTAGTCGCATCCTACAGCAAAAACCATGGTCTGCAGAGAGCTTCCAAAGCATCAGAGGGGGTCAGGAGAAGGGTACAAAAGAATTTCCAAGGCATTAGATATACCATGGAACACAGTGAAGACAGTAATCATCAAGTTTAGAAAATATGGCACAACAGTGACATTACCAAGAACTGGACGTCCCTCCAAAATTGATGAAAAGACGAGAAGAAAACTGATCAGGGAGGCTGCCAAGAGGCCTACAGCAACATTAAAAAGGGAAAATGTTTTATGGTCTGATGAAACCAAGGTTGAACATTTTGGCCATAATTCTAAAAGATATGTTTGGTGCAAAAACAACACTGCACATAGTCAAAAGAACACCATACCCACTGTGAAGCATGATGATGGCAGCATCATGCTTTGGGGCTGTTTTTCTTCAGCTGGAACAGGGGCCTTAGTCGAGGGAATTCTGAACAGTTCTAAATACCAGTCAATATATTGGCACCAAACCTTCGGGCTTCTGCTAGAAAGCTGAAAATGAAGAGGAACTTCATCTTTCAGCATGACAATGACCCAAAACATACATCCAAATCAACAAAGAAATTACTTCACCAGAAGAAGATTAAAGTTTTTGAATGGTCCAGCCAGAGCCCAGACCTGAATCCGATTGAAAATCTGTGGAATGATCTGAAGAGGGCTGTTGCACATGAGCTGCCCTTGCAATCTGGCAGATTTGGAGCATTTTTGCAAATAAGAGTGCTGTAATAAAATCAAAAGGTGCTTCAACAAAGTATTAGTTTAAGGGTGTGCACACTTATGCAACCATATTATTTTATTTTTTTATTTTTACTTCCCTCCACCTAAAGGATTTCAGTTCATTGCTCAACTGAGTTGTACAGTTTACAGGTCGCATTAAAGGTGGAAAAAGTTCTGAAATGATTTATCTTTGTCTCATTTTTTTACATCACAGAAACCTGATATTTTAAAGCAGAAGTAAACCCATGAATTTAACAATTTCAAAAAGCCGTTGCATTTCTGGCACGTACCGGAAATGTAGCTGTAGTAAATGCACTCAGGTGCGCTACTGATGCCAAAAAAACACACAGGTTGAAGGGGCTCCTTCAGCCTAAGTATACATGATGTTATTCAAACATTAGATGTGAATAAAGCAATAATTATTCTAATAACGTGCAGTACATAAATTGCAATAAATAAATTATTGTGCAGTCCACCCGAGGAGTGAATAATTAAATAAAAAAAGTCCTGAAAACTCAGTGTGTGCTTTTCTACATGAACGATCCTTTTTTCAGAGATGGAGTGTCATCTTCTTTGCATTATACAAGCCAAACTTTTGTAGATAAGAAAAGGGGGGGGGGGGGGGGCGCTTACCAGATAAGTAGGACCCCTGTTACGGGGGTCTTTAGGGCTCAGATATGTAGGTAGGAACAGCTGATTGGATTTTCATGCACAGACTTCCATCCGCCTTGAACCCTTCACGAGCGCTGTGATGACAGTATGGTAAACTTGCTTCAGATGTGTAGAACCTCTGTTGCGGGGGTCTCTAGGGCTCAGATATGTCGGATCCCGTAGGTAGGAACAGCTGATTTGGTTTTCCTACACAGACTTTCATCCGCCTTGAACCCTTCACAAGCGCTGTGATGACTTGCAGTGTAGATTAGAAGTCGCATGGAGAGAGACAGGAAGAAGGAGACAGAGTTGGGGGGAGGGACCTGGGAGGACTAGCCACAAGTCATCACAGCACTCATGAAGGGTTCAAGGTGGATGAAAGTCTGTGTAGGAAAACCAAATCAGCTTTTCCTACCTACGGGATCCAACATATCTGAGCCCTAGAGACCCCCGCAACAGAGGTTCTACACATCTGAAGCAAGTTTACCATACTGTCATCACAGCGCTCGTGAAGGGTTCAAGGCGGATGGAAGTCTGTGCATGAAAATCCAATCAGCTGTTCCTACCTACGGGATCCGACGTATTTGAGCCCTAAAGACCCCCTTAACAGGGGTCCTACTTATCTGGTAAGCGGCCCCCCTTTTCTTATCTACAAAAGTTTGTCTTGTAGAATGCAAAGAAGATGACACTCTACCTCTGAAAAAAGGATCGCTCACATAGAAAATCCCCTATAATAGGTACATGTTATCCATAGCCCTGTAATCTGAGGGGCGGGCTGAGTATGAACGCTCTCTCCCTATAAAATCTAACAGATGGAGGAGTGTGATACCGTTGCTGAGGACGTCATGTGACGAAGCGCGCACAACGGCATCACGCTCTGCTAGTCAGCTCCAGGGCATACGAGAGAGTGCGCTGTTCAGCGGCTGGGGAACACGCACCCCCACCTCGTTTTTTATGCTCTCTAGGAGGGACGTTTTAAACTTGTATACTGTCTGGTAACTATTGCTGTCCTATTCCATCTGGACAGAGCTTTACACAATAGTGCCTGGACTTTTAATTTTACTTTATTTTTGTTTATTATTTTCTGTTTATTTGGACTTATTTTTGTCTGTTTAAAATCCCTGGCTTGTGGGCACATATGTTTTTAAATAAAGTATCATACTTTATTACGCCATGGAAGCTCTTTTTTCTTAATATATGAGGGGAAGCAACATCTTCACGGACTGAGAAGCACAGGAGACATCCAGCACAAAATATAGCAGCAAAGCCATCTATTTTCCAGCACAGTCGCATTACCCCGGCGTGGGGCTTGGGGAGCTGATCTAATTACAAGCATCTACCAGAGGAAGCAACAAGTGAAGTAACCTAGCATACTACACCACAGGCGTAATACCCCTGTTGGGGTTCTGGGAGCTGGTGAGTAGCCAACCAAAAAAGGGGGAGCACGAGAGTCACCAGACAATTGTTGCAGCACCAAAGTCACCATTGGGAATCTGATTAAGTTAACACAGTGCCAACATATGGGACTGTTATACTATGCCTGAGATCTAACTGCTGGAATTTCTGTGCTAATAGTTTCTGTTTTGTATACATGCAATTTTAGCCCTTACTTGATTACACATATGGTATTTGATTAGGGTGGCATAATCTATATGCATAGCATTGTATTGGTATATGCAGTAATGCTACCTCCATGATGAATTCAATTGTTTGATATGGTTATAGATTTACATACAGAAATTACTTTATAGCATATGGTATATGGTTTTAATAAATGCACACTATGGAATACAGCCTCTGGCTTTACCACCAGACGCTGTAGGACAACTTTATTTTGTGCGACACTTGATTGTTTGTTATATATCCGCAGCATAAATTTAGTTGCACACATTTGTCAGCTGAAGTATCATTCATAATATAAGGGGGAATTTTTCTTATATGTTCAATACCTTATAGATTTACAACCACAAGTAGGGGGTTGCTATATTTAAGGCTATCCCAGTTTAAACCTACAGGTAGCGCCATTACACCCAAACTTTATATCTCAATACGTTTTGCAAAGCACCCCATTGGGGACTTTGTGTGAGGGAGGCAGCAACCTGTGGTTTCTGACCCTATAGACGTATCCTAAGCGCAGTTTCTTTCTGATTATCTTGGCTCACATAGAAAAGCACACACTGAGTTTTCAGGACCTTTTAAATTTAATTATTCACACCTCAGGTGGACTGCACAATAATTTATTTATTGCAATTCATGTACTGCACGTTATTAGAATAATTGCATTATTCACATCTAATGTTTGAATAACATGTATACCTAGGCTGAAGGAGCACCTTCAACCTGTGTGGTTTTTTTTTGGCATTAGTAGCGCACCTGAGTGCATTTACTATTTGACAAAACTGGATATTCAGGTTTTTTTGGGTTGCAGCACTATTTGTCACCACTTTCACGTTTAATTCAACTGATAGTCCTAAGATTTTTCATAATAATTTAAAATATTGTAGTAAATTGGGGTTAGCGCAGATTGCTTGTATTAAATTACATTTCACCAGGAAATGTAGTTGTCACATTGGTTGTGCTCTCAACCAAACTGTCAAACCATCCAATGGTAGGTGTCATAATTAATCACATGTACAGCATCATGGCAGTTAAAGATTAAACAGAATCCAAGATGGCAGCTTCCTTGGCTGAATATGATAGAGGAGGGTTTACTTCCACTTAAAGCAGAATTCCACCGTGAAAAAAAATTGACATAATCACAGACCTATAATCCTATAAAGAAACATTTGAGGGAATTTTTTTTTTTTTTTTATATACTTATCAGAAACGCCCTGTTGCTATGTAGTGCTCCTAATCTGCCACTTCCTGGTCCATGGCGCTCCTCATCACTTCCTCCCTCGCCTGTGCTGTCTGTGGACAGTACTGTGATCAAATTTCCCGACAGGAAATGACGCGATTTAAGGCGGTTGCCATAACAACGGGGCGGGACCTTCCTCCGTTGCCACTCGTTATGGCAACATTTTCAAAACAATCGGTGCTACGGCCGCCAGAGAATCATGCATGCGCGATATCGAGAGGTGCATGCTGGTTACCCAGCATGCACCTCACCATCGCTAATCCCGGAAGAGGTATCGATTGGGCTTCACATGCCCACAATCATCATGGCAACGGCCAGAAGAGGATTAAATAAGTTGTGAATATAAAATAAATATATTAGCAACATCCACTAGCAAATATATAAAATCATGGATTATGATAATAATGCATTATGCTCGGATACGTGAAAAAATAAAAAATAAAATGTGGCCGGAACTTTGCTTTAACAGGAGTGTGTTGACTTTTTATATCCGCTGTATTTATGCTTGCCACATGATGTTCCATTTTACAAATTAGGAACCTGTACATTTTCTGTTGTTAATACCCGGGAAACAAATTATGCGATACGTAGAAGTATTCCCTCAAAAAAAGTAATGGTCTAAGTATTTTTCCACACTTGCTTAGGAGCAGACAGTTTGTACGTGTATTTATTTACACAAAAGTAGTCTTACATGCCCAGCAAAGTGATTTTCTTACTTGCATATATCTCTGTATGTCTGTATTGCTGTGTCCATGTAATGAGCAGGGTATGGTCTGGGAGCACCAGGCTGTAGAAAAGCAGATACTGCAGCCATTTCCTGGAACACATGCACACGTGACAAGTTAAACACAATAGACAGAGGGGAAACAAAGCAGGAAATATGATCTGAATTATCTATAAGACAGGAAAAGAAAAATAAAATCACAAAACTTTCCATATTTTATTAATCTAAAATAATTTATATAAATGGTTATTAAAATAGTCAGTACAGCACAGTACATACCAGAGCCCCAGCAGCATAAAGCATTGCCTGGTCACCTAGAAAGTCTTTTTTTGCAGTGTGATAGCAGCTGTATGCCAGATCATAATGCTGCACCAAAAAACACAGATCAGCCATTTTTCTTATCTGAAGTTCAGGTGCCTCAGGTGGATATCTGAAACAAATACAAAAACACTTCAATTGGGAGGATAGGGCCTTTCAAAATGTTTATACATAGACCAGGTTACATAAAAGTGAAAACCGTGCAGTGTATTAGGAGTGAAGTTATCATGACAGCCTGTAATAAGTTCTTGAAAACCCCATTAAAAGATAACTTGGGAAAAAGAGCAACTTGCTCAATAAAGTGGAGTTACACCCAAAAGTGGAACTTCTGCTTTAAGTACTCCTCGCCCCTTACATGCCACAATTGGCATGTCATGTTTTGGTGGGGGGGGGAGTGGGTACCTGGTTTTGAGAGTGACTTCCTGTTCCACTTCCTCTTTCCTTCTTCTGGTCACCTAGGTGGCTCCTCCTCTCCCCCTAGATGACCCCTCCCACCCTGCAATCTTCTGGGACACGTCACAGGTGCCAGAAGATTGCCTGGCCACTGACAGAGTGCAGCGTGACTCGCACATGCGCAGTGCGCACCCGGCTGTGAAGCCGCAAGCTGTCACAGCCGGGCGCCCACACTTACAACACCAGCGCCGCGGAGAGGCAGGGGAGAGGAGCGAGGCATCGGGTGACCACATCGCTGGACTGTGGGACAGGCGAGTGTCTGTTTAATAAAAGTCAGCAGCTACACTTTTTTGTAGCTGCTGACATTTAATAAAACTTAACAACTAGTGGAACTCCTCTTTAATGACTAATTGCATTAAAGTGTGAAAAACAGCAATGAAAGTTCACTAACTCACAACTTTTGCTTCTCTGTCCTCACTTGTACAAATTATAAAACAATATCATAGATGGTACAGGCCTTACGTAAAGAGGTACTGAAGTCTGGAAGCTGTGCCCAAAAAATATAAAGGCAAACATAGGGCAAAGGACTAGTCACCAGTATCTGATCTCTCTCAATGACTGACTTACAGTGCCTTGTTCTGCACTGAGTCGGTGGCGGTGGACATTTTGGTAAAGGCAGGGGTTTGCTTCCTCGCGTCACCACCTCTAAAAACACATAGAGCAGGACAGTAGAGACATCACCAAATCTCATGGGACTAGAAGTCACACAAAGCAGTTCCTTGGGTCTCACAATCCTTAGATCTCACGCTCACATTGCATTAACATAACAAATGTTCACTTATTAGGTTCAGGTTTGATTTAAATGGACACTATTCCTGGAGATCATGATCTGATCAAAGAATCGCAAGAACAATGATGGTCCTCTCAGGTCCCCAGTCAGCGCTCCTGGCTCTTCTCTGCCGAGTGACCCCATAGACAAGCTGCTTGCTATGGAGGTACTTATGTAGGCTCGCTCCCGAGCAGCACTCTGCATGTCCATTGACACAGTGTGGCTCGGCCCGCCCCCTCCTCTCTCCTTACTGTCTGTGATTGAAAGCAGCAGGAGCCAATGGCTCTCACGCACAGTGCTGGATTACCATTGGGCTCAGGTAAGTATAAGGGGGGCTGGGGTAGGGGAGCTGCACACAGAAGGTTTTTTACCTAAATGCATAGAATGCATTCCAGTAAAAGACCTTCTACCTTTAGAACCACTTAAAAAGATTAATTCCAGACATGGTATATTTTTACATTGTTGCATTGGACGGCCTTTCATTTCGCTGTAAAGCCGCGCAGATCACTTTGCCGAAACAGCTGACTGTAGAAAACAGTACCAAGATCATGGCTGCAGCTGATCTTGTAATACCCACTTGTTGACAGAACATTTAAATACATTGGTCAGCAAGTGGTTAAGAGATTTTTTTTTTTTTTGGTGGGCAGTGGGGCACAAGACTACAATCATGCTGCCCGTCTGAGTGACACCTCATTATTGTCAACTGTAGACAGATATACAAGTGTTGCAGTACACTGCTGTTCATTCTGAATGGCACCCCAACGCATACAATTTAAGCAGAAAAATAGATGCTATAACGGCCCACAGAACACGGATGTTTTTGAGCTGTCAATAAAGCAGGTGTGTCAAGCCACAATCCGAAAATGGAAAGAGCATGGCACAACTACAAACCTACCAAGACGTGGCTGTCCACCTAAAACGGACAGGCTGGGCAAGTAGAGCATTAATCAGAGAAGCAGCCAAGAGGCCCATGGTGACTCTGGAGGAGCTGCAGAGATCCACAGCTCAGGTGGAAGAATCTGTCCACAGGACAACTATTAGTCATGCACTCCACAAATCTGTCCTTTGTGAAAGAGTTGCAAGAAGAAATCCATTGTTGAAAGAAAGCCAAGAGGTCCCGTTTGCCGTTTTCGAGAAGCCATGTGGGGGACGCAGCAAACATGTGGAAGAAGGTGATCTGGTCAGATGAAAGGAAAATTTTACTTTTTGGCCTAAAAGCAAAACGCTATGTGTGGCAGAAAACTAACACTGCACATTACCTTGAACACACCATCCCCACCGTGAAACATGGTGGTGGCAGCATCATGTTGTGGGATGCTTTTCTTCAGCAGGGACAGGGAAGCTGGTCAGAGTTAATGGAAAGATGGATGGAGCCAAATACAGGGCATTCTTAGAAGAAAACCTGTTTAAAGTCTGCAAAATACTTGAGACTGGGGCGGAGGTTCACCTTCCAGCAGGACAACAACCCTAAACATACAACCAGAGCTACAATGGAATGGTTTAGATCAAAGCATATTCATGTGTTAGAATGGCCCAGTCAAAGTCCAGACCTAAATCCAATTGAGAATCTGTGGCAAGACTTGAAAATTGCTGTTCACAGATGGTCTCTATGCAATCTGACAGAGCTTAAGCCATTTTGCAAAGAATGGGCAAAAATTTCACTCTAGATGTGCAAAGCTGGTATACATACCCAAAAAGACTTGCAGCTGTAATTGCAGTGAAAGGTGGTTCTACAAAGTATTCACTCAGGGGGCTGAGTACAAATTTACACTACACGTTTCAGATATTATTTTGTAAAAAAATTTGAATACCATTAATCATTTTTCTTCCACTTCGCAATTATGCGCCACTTTGTGTTGGTCTATCACATAAAATACCAATAAAATACATTTATGTTTTAGGTTGTAACATGACAAAATGTGGAAAATTTCAGGGGGTATGAATACTTTTTTTCAAGGCACTGTAAGTAGCAGTAATGTTGGCAAGAACCAGATCTACTTGTACTCAGTATTTCCCACAACCTTCAGTAACAGAAGACACTATTGTTATATTTATTTTATTCTTACTGCATGTTTCACCACACTTTTCTTTTCAATAAAGTCTCAGAAACACTTCAGACAGTTTTATTGGAGGACAGGAAGATTTAGCTGCAAGTCGCACTGCACACAGGGCAACATGTAGGGATGACAGAACAACCTATACCAGTGATAGCGAACCTTGACACCCCAGATTTGTTGGAACTACATTTCCCATGATGCTAACCTGCACTGCATTAGCATCATAAGAAATGTAGTTCCAAAACATCTGGGGTGCCAAGGTTCCCCATCACTGACCGATACATTTGTTCCAACTGTGTATGTAGCTGTTTGCCTGCAGTTCTGATTTAAAATGTAAAAAAAAACCAAAACAACAAAAATAACATTTGCAACAAATAGTACAATATTCTATACTTACAATAATCCTGAGGTATTCTTTAGTTCATTAATGCTTTTTTCTGGTACTTTACTACCACTGAACCATTTCTTTGTGGCAGAAAACAATGATCGACTCAGTCCCTTCCTGGATATTAACTGGAATAACAAAAAGCAGAAACTGTCATTACAATGTCATATTACTTTTTTATATTACTTCTGGTAAACAAGCAAAAGAAACGAAACAAGCATGTAATCACAGTTCTAACAAAGTATAATACTTTTTTAGGGTGACCAGTGTTGTCTCATTGCAAACCAAAAACCATTGTTTATTGGCTCAAAAAACAGATTACTAGGTATAAGGTTTAAGGCCCCTTTCACACGAGGCGGACTCCTTTCTATGGAGCCCGCCTCGGTCCGCCGGCTCAGCGGGAGATCAGTCCGTTAATCTCCGCTCTCACCCAATCTGATCCGCCAGCGACGGACCTGGACGTAGGGCCATCAGTCTGCTTTTAGCGGATCGGACCGGGTCGGATGTCAGCGGACATGTCTCCATAGGCTAACATGGAGCGCCCGTTCAGGTCCGCTGTCAAAACTGACAGGCGGACCTGAACGGTCCGATCGTGTGAAAGGGGCCTAAAAGGATAAAGGATTTTGAGATGTTAATTAAGATTTCAAAAAGAAAGACTTTCCTGCAACAATGTAGATGTAGGCATTTTCAATCAAAACCGTCTTTGTTAGACGATCCTAAAGCCCCTAAATGGGGGACCTGCAGTTTCCAATCTCAAGTTAACCTGCGTCTTATCTTTCTCATCTTCACCACTGAGTTTGTTCTGACTACCCTGATTCACATCATTGAGGGTAACACCCTTTCCCCATTTTGAAACTAAATTTCGCCTACCAAACGAAATGATATTCAGATATTTTCTGCTATGACACGCTTCTCAGCCACAAGTCTCACCTCTGCCAACATAACTACCTGACAACTCTCTGGATCTTCTCTTGGGAACATTGGATTTACCCAAATTGATACACCCACGTTGTATTGTTATTTTCAGGATTCAATGGCCCTGAGATCCCAGTGGGTTAAAGCGGAGTTCCACACAAAAATGGAACTTCCGCTTTTCGGAACCCTCCCCCCTCCGGTGTCACATTTGGCACCTTTCAGGGGGGAGGGGGGTGCAGATACCTGTCTAAGACAGGTATTTGCACCCACTTCCGGCATAGACTCCCATGGGAGTCTATGCCTCTTCCCGTCCCCACCGCGCTGTCTGCTGGGAACACACAGCTCCCAGGAGAGAGCGGGGACCACTAGGGACGCACTGCACGACTCGCGCATGCACAGTAGGGAACCGGGAAAAGAAGCCGCAACGCTTCACTTCCTGATTCCCTCACCCAGGATGGCGGCGGCAGCTGCCGAGAACCGAGCGGGTTCTCTGCGTCCCCTGCCGACATCGCTGGACCCTGGGACAGGTAAGTGGCCATGTATTAAAAGTCAGCAGCTGCAGTATTTGTAGCTGCTGGCTTTTAATATTTTTTTTTGGGGGCGGTGTGGGTGAACCCCCGCTTTAAGGGCCCGGATAGTCCACAAAAAAAAAATAAAAAGTTACCGAAGATGGTCAGCTAAACTTGCACATCTTCATATATTACAATGCACCTACTTGTTGGCCATCTATCTTTTCAAAATTAGACCCTCTTATTGTGCCCTATGCCCCAAATGCCACTTTGAATCCAGGCCCTGCCACATACTATCTCCCACTGAAGGACTGAAGTTAATATAGCTTCACCATTCAATCTGTTTACAAAACCCAGGGGATGCCCTTCCAAATGCAAAAATTTGGGACAGATGGGATCTCCGGGGCTCTACTTGCAATCCACTACCAAACGTCCAGGGTTCTAAGTGTACCTTCCCAGGTCAAAAATGTAGCTTCCTAATACCGTCCAGGCGGTTCCAGAGTCAACCTAAAGATGAATACTTGCAGAAAAACCCCATGCAAAAAGGAACAGGAATCTGCAATAAGCTGACCTGATCGTTAAGCTGACGTACAGTCTTTTCTATATGAGGTATGAGTCCACGGAAGGTAAATTCCTGTATGAACTGCCTAATGCGATCATGATCAGTAAGAGTCAAACAACTGCCATGGGGAGTTCCTGTTGCTGTCTTCTTCGTTTCACTGACTGAACTCTGCATTCTTTCATTATCCAGTCCATCAAAGCTACCTCCAGCATCATTGATCTGGTCAAGTGGATGAGTCTTAAAATTGTTTGATAAACCCTCTGTAATGAAGGAAAAAAACATCATCTATAGCAAACAAATATAAATTATAGTGCATTAGGGGCTTATGTAAGAAATGTTGAAAAAACTATGCAATTGCTGAAAACTGGGGAATGTTGTATATTACAAAATGCAGATACTTCTATTTAAACTGAATAACTCATTGAAATAACAGGAAAAAGCATGCAAATTCTGACCTTTATATATGTTTTTCAGATACAAACTCCGACATGATGTTATATTAGGTGGCTTATATAGTATTGTGTGACAACACATTTGCTACAAGAGGTTCCACCCTAGATGTTGCTCATCACATATTGTAGATTACATTACATACATCAACATGTATGTTTTGTTTCCTCAATCTCTTCAACTTCATTGATTTGAGGTCATGTTATATGTTGTGGGGGGCTTCTCGGAGGGCAGATCATTTAAATGTATGAAAAGAAACCACTGCCAATATCTAAAGCCTTAGTTCCAATTGCAGGAAATCCTAGCCCTTCCTAGAGGAAATACACACCCCATTGGAAGATATTCAAATCCCTGACAACCCAATTTTGTTTGTACAAATTGATGCACTCAGTATATTTACATATATTTGTTGAAATAGCCGTATTAGTTTGGTGATCCAGCCAGCAAGTCTGTTTTTCAAAAGCACAAGCTCTCCAGCAGAATGTATCAGTTTACATGGATGAGACAAACCAATAACAGTGAGGGGGAAAAAAGTATTTGATTGCCTGTGGATATTGTATGTTTGCCCACTGACAAAAAAATGATCAGTGTATAATTTTAATGGTAGGTTTTTTTATTTTTTTAACAGTGAGAGACAGAATATCAAAAATATCCAGAAAAAAGCATTTCAAAAAAGTTATAAATTGATTTGCATTTTAATGAGTGAAATAAGTATTTGACCCCTTTGCAAAACATGACTTAGTACTTGGTGGCAAATTCCTTGTTGGCAATCAGAGGTCAGACATTTCTTGTAGTTGGACACCAGGTTTGAACACATCTCAGGAGGGATTTTGTCCCACTCCTCTTTGCAGATCCTCTCCAAGTTATTAAGGATTCAAGCTGACTTTTTGTAACCTTCAGCTCCCTCAACATATTTTCTATGGGATTAAAATCTGGAGACTGGCTAGGCCACTCCAGGACCTCAATGTGCTTCTTAAACCACTTCTATGTTGCCTTGGCTGTGCGTTTTGGGTCATTGTCATGCTGGAATACCCATCCATGACCAATTTTCAATGTCCTGGCTGAGGAAAGCTAGCATTTGATGATACATGGCCTCGTCCACTGTCCCTTTGATGCGGTGAAGTTGCCATGTCCTCTTAGCAGAAAAACACCATCAAAGCATAATGTTTCCACCTCCATGTTTGACAGTGGGGATGATGTTTTTGGGGTCATAGGCAGCATTCCCACACCAAACACGGCAAGTTGAGTTGATGCCAAAGAGCTCGATTTTGGTCTCATCTGACCACAACACTTTCACCCAGTTGTCCTCTGAATCATTCAGATGTTCATTAGCAAGTTTCAGACGGGCCTGTACACGTGCTTACTTAAGCAGGGAGACCTTGCGAGCGCCGCAGGATTTCAGTCCTTCACGGTGTAGTGTGTTACCAATTGTTTTCTTGGAGACTACTATGGTCCCAGCTGCCTTGAGATCATTGACAAGATTCTCTGTGTACTTGTGTGCTGATTCCTCACCATTCTAATGATCATTGAAACTTCCCTAGATGAGATCTTGCATGGAGCCCCAGACCGAGGGAGACTGACAGTTATTTTGTGTTTGTTCAATTTGCGATTAATCTAAACAACTGTTGTCACCCTCTCACCAACCTGCTTGGCGATGGTCTTGTAGCTCATCCCAGCCTTGTGTAGGTCCTACAATCCTGTCCCTGACATCTTTGGTCTTGGCCATGGTGGAGAGATTGGAATCTGATTGCTTCTGTAGATATGTGTCTTTTATACATCTATCTAGATATTCTATATCTTTAAGAGAGCGCTCCTAATTCTCAGCTAGTTACCTGTATAAAAGGCCCCTGGGAGCCAGAAATCTTGCCGATTGATAGGGGATCAAATACTTATTTCACTCAAAATGCAAATCAATTTAGAACTTTTTTGAGAAGCGTTTTTCTGGATATTTTTGCTGTTCTTCTGTCTCTCACTGACAATATAAACCTAGCATTAAAATTATAGACTGATCATTTCTTTGTCAGTGGGCAAATGTACAAAATCAGCAGAGGATCAAATGTTTTTTTCCCTCACTGTAACACTGGCAGAGGTTAATTAAAATGTTTAGATCCTATTTGTTCATGCAAAACCTTTATCCCAAAAGGAAAAAAAATGTTTGCTGTAGCTGACTATAAAGTGTGAACTGGAATTTGTCTTCAATTTGCTAGTGTATTTAAATCTGCTAATACATTTAACACTACCCTGCCCAAGACTAATAATGGTGCTGTCTGCTGTGCCTCCTGTGCTCATTCATCCAGAGTTGTCTCTCACGAATACAGGTGTGTTACTGGCCAGATCACCAGGTGAAAACAGAGGGAAAAAAGACAAAGAAAACTGATGCAGCCAACATGTCTAATCATTGGTAAGCTACATTACATTTTTGATTTTGGGTTTAACAACTTGCCTACAGGGCACTTCCCCCCCTTCCTGTCCAGCCCAATTTTCAGGTTCCAGCACTGTCGCGTTTTTAATGACAATTTGGCTGTCATGCAACACTGTACCCAAACAAAATTTTTATAAGTTTCTTTTGAGACAAATAGGGCTTTCGTTTGGTAATCACCACTGAGGTTCTTATTTTTTGCTAAACAAATGAAAAAAAGGCTAAAAATGAAAAAAAAAAGTTTTTTAGTTTGTCATAAAATTGTGTAAATAAGTAATTTTTCTCATTCACTGATGTGCGCTGATGAGGCTGCACTGATAATCAGTGCCCTGATTATCAGTGTGGAGGTCCCGTGTGGATTTATAAATTATAAAAATTACTGTGCCACCAAACAAATAAAAAAGCGGCTGACACTGCAATTAGACAAACTGTGTATAAATAAATGAAAATGAAGTGCAGAGCTGTATAGGAATACATGTGCAAGTAAAGTGTCAGTGCAACACAATTAATGCGTCAGATGTACAAGAATAATGGTTTATACCTGTATAAACATAAATGTATATATACATAATAAAGTGCAAATGTACCAACAAGTGGAAAAATCACAATGTCCACCAATCTTGATTCAAAAGTGAAAACACGTATTAGATACACAATATGTCCATGTAAATAGATGTGACTTCTAGATTGAGGACAGTTCCGAGGTGGTAAGAATATATATAGTCTGTATCCATGAGGAAAAACCACCATGAAAAAAATTCCCCACCCACTGTGCAGCCACCACCAAACATGATAATTGATAGGGATGCACCGAAATTTCGGCCGCCGAAACATATCGGCCGAAAATAGCCGATAGCAAAATGCCAAAAGAGAATTCTTGCCAATAATGGCGCCGAAAATCGCGCATGCGCAGTAGTGGTGGGCGGCGTGCACGTTCCTCGCGGTTAAGACGCTGCACTCGTAAGCACGTTCTCTGCACGTTCCCTGCTGAGACGCTGGCACCTTCCCCGTGGACGCTCCTCATGCTTGAGAGACGCTGCTGGGACCCAAGAGACACGCTGCTGGGACCCGAGAAACGCTGCGGGGCCCCGAGAGATGGCTTCATAGAGGGCTGCACATAGCATACTCAAGTACAAGAGTGGGCACTGTCCCTCCTGCATGGCTACCATTACTACTATTCGCCAGTGAGCATTTTGCCTTATTTAAACTGACAGAAACAATCTAACTAGTAGTATTAATTTATTTTATTATAGTACTGAAACTGAAATGATGATCTTTCTGTCTATAGCAGTCAAACAACATGTATTACTTACTACTTGGCCTTTGTTAAACAACAAGCCAGCACTCTTGCCATGCAATACTAGTGCTGTATTTAAAATTTCTGTCTGTCTGCACTGCAGTAGATCTGACTTGTAGTAAAAAGATTTTATATAATTGAACTGATTAAAGATGATTTGATTTGAAATGGAATGGAATGGATTGCAATTGCATGCTATTTTTTGAGCTATTCTGTAGCTATAAAATGTATGCGCTTGTTGTCATTGACTATAGTTATACTGCACATGAATTTTTTAAACATGACATGACAGTATGCAATAAATATAATATAGTTATTTAGTATACTACGCTGACAAAGTGTCAAATTCAATGACAACAAGCACAAGTTTATAGTATACTACAGAATAGTTAAAAAAAAAATAGCATGCAATTGCAAACTGCAAGCAATCCATTTCAAATTAAATTTAATCAGTTCAATTATCTTTATCTTTTTGGTACAAGTCAGATGTACTGCAGTGCAGACATAACTACCTTGCATGGCAAGAGCTGCATTGTAAACAAAAACAAAAACAAAAACAAAAAGATTGTTTTTTTTTATTTTTAAAGCTGTCTTCTGGGGTTTAGCTTTTAAATTGATTTCATACTTTTTTTTTCCCCCCTCAGATTTCACTCCCACTATAAAAAAATCATTCTATGCTATTATTCTGCGCTACCAGCAAAGGTGGACCATGTCTGCAGTGTGGAAATATTTTAAAGTTTCTGATAAAGACCCCAAATTTGCAATCTGTAGTCTTTGCTCAGAAGAAATTTCAAGAGGGGGTACAGTGCCAAGGCATTTTTCAACAAGAGGTTTGATACACCACCTGAAAACACGTCATCCAGTTCAGCAGGCAGATTATAAGAAAACAGCGCCACTTTCAAAAAGTGCCTCAGGCTTAACACCATCTGTGGCCACAGTCTTTGAAAAGGTTTAAAAATATGCAAGTGACAGTCCCAAAGTTCATGCCATTACAGATAAAATTATGGAATTTATTGCATTAGACGACCAGCCATTCTCTGTTGTGGAGGGCGTTGGATTCCGTAGGCCCATGCAACATATTGAGCCGCGTTACTCACTACCAAGCAGACGCTACTTTGCAGATACTGGTCTACCTGAATTGTTTTGCACTGTTAGAAAACACGTTCATGAGCTCCTGACTACCGACATCATAGCAATCAGTTTTACTACCGACATTTGGAGTTCAGACGTCAGTCCAACGAGCATACTTAGCCTGACAGCACAGTGGATAGATGACAAATTTCAATTGCAAAACATCCTACTTAACGCACGTGAGTTTGTTGGATCACATACTGCAGCAGCAATATCTGATGCTTTAAAAACCATGCTTGAGACTTGGCACATTGAGAAGTCTAAAGTTCATTTGATTGTCCGAGATAATGCACGAAAGATGGCAAAGGCAATGGAGGACAGTGAACTTCAAAGCATACCGTGCATGGCACACGCGCTACAATTGGCTGTGAATGAAGGATTGCGGAGTCAGCACACCATATCTGATATCGTATCAAAAGGAAGAAAAATTGTGGGTCACTTTAAGCATTCTCCACTTGCTTATTCCAGATTACAAGCTTTGCAGATGCAGTTTGGAATGGCACTGAAACGACTGCAGCAAGATGTAGCCACTCGTTGGAACAGCACCTACTATATGCTACAAAGTCTTTTTGAACAAAAGCGTGTTTTAGCTGCATACATTGCAGATTACGAGCTGCCAGCAACACTGAGTGCACATCAGTGGACGTTAGTTGAAAATAGTTTGTCTCTTCTATCTCCATTTGAACAGTTAACAAAAGAAAAAAGCTCAGCTAATGCTTCCATTGCTGAAGTTATCCCCTTGATTGCTGCACTGAAGCGTCTGCTTGGAAAAGAGGTAGAAACAGACCATGGCGTAAAAACGGCTAAAACCACTCTACTGGAGGCCGTAACCAATCGGTATCAAGACACCGAGTCCAACCCTCTGTACTGCACTGCAACAGTTCTAGATCCTCGATTTAAAGAGCATTACTTTAATGTGGAGAAAAAGCAGCGTGCACGGGAAATGATACTGGCACAAATGGAGGTGGGGGAAGCATCTAGTTAAGAGGAACACACTCCCTCCATATCTGATATGTTTGAAGAAATTTTACACAAATCCACCCCAATCCATGTGCCTTTGAGGTTACTCTCTTTCGTGTTATTATTCAACTCAACTTATTTTAGCACATGGAGTGAGACTTATGGTCTCTATACATTTGCTGTTGTAGCATAGTCTGCCAGCATGTTGATCTATGTGGAGACTGTATTAATTTAATAGTTCATTCGGTTCTTTGTTTTGGTTCCTTTGTTGGGTTTTTCTATGTTTCCTGTGTGGTTGATCATACACGTTTTCATTATTGACCGCATAGCTAACATGATATTGTCATGGGAGTTTAATATCAACAACAATGGATATTTATCTATATTTTTTTGTGGTTCATCTGGTGTCTTATCCATTTTCATGCTTCTGTTTGCCTGTTTTTTACTGTTTTTTCTTTTCAGAAAGTAAAGACTTATCTGACACCAGTGCTTTGGATGCGATGCTACATGTTTGATACTTTTGACACATTTGTAACCACCCTTTCGGGTAGTTGGACCGACCCCTTTTTCACATCTATGTATATATTTTTCACTGCATATATGTTTGTCAACTCTCTCGTCTATAAAATACAACTGGTTAAGAATGATTGGAGGAGTTGGAGGAGTAATGTGCATAAATCTCTAATTTCATGTTTAATATATATACACGCTGATCTCATTTCTAATATGCTTGTACTTTGATCTCATGAAAATGTGTGTATATTTCATCTAAACTGCTTATGCACATTTGCTGTTTTAGGGTTGTGAGAGTACTTTGACACCTTTTTAGCTCTCCCAACTACCCAAGTTTGTTCCATTGTTGCGGCTTCACCTGCTATGGAGGGTTTTTCGCATCCAATACCTACCTTTTCTTTTCTCTTTTTTTCAGTTATTTTTATGAGTTCGTGCTGATTTTTATTGGCATGACAGTTTTGTCTACTTATATTTTTCATTATGCATTTTGGTTAGGTTAACAATGGATGTTTTCTCTCCTCTTTTAGCAGGTGTAGTTTTTTTAATGGGATCAGTATTGTTTTAATCACACTGAGAGGGTGGGTTTGCTATGCAGCGCGGTGATTGGTTGTTTTACCGGCATGCATACCTCGGCCCCCCTCTTTTACTTTTTCACTTTTCTATTTATACCACACTATTACTATCCCTCTCTAGCTACGAATAAGCATCCAAATGATGTGAAACGCGTTAGCAGTCTACCACCCTGTACGTCTCTGCAATTGACTGTATGTTTGGATTTTATTGAAATAAAGATGTCCTTATCCCAGAGTGCGGCTATCCAAGATTTCTTTCTACCTCACTGCAAACCAGCAAAGCCAGCACCTGGAACCAGTTCTTACTAGGGCGGTGTCATTCCAGAGCAAGAGTGTTTGTGAGCTGCATTTCCTTTTTTCCTGGCACAAATGGAGGTGGGGGAAGCATCTAGTTAAGAGGAACACACTCCCTCCATATCTGATAAGTTTGAAGAAATTTTACACAAATGCACCCCAATCCATAGCGGTGCCACAAGTGCAGATACCCAACAGCTGGACATTTTTTTAGCTGAACAGCCTATTGCCAAAAACGACAATCCCCTTGAGTACTGGCGCATCAACAAAGAACGTTTTCCCTTGCTTGCACGCAGATATTATTCTGCCCCAAGCACCAGTACAGTGAGTGAGAGACTATTCAGTCTAGCATCTCATATTCTTGATGAGAAGAGAAACCGTCTCCTATGAGAAAGCTGAACAGCTTTTGTTCTTAAAGCGAAATCTGCCACTTTTACTGAAATAGATTTAAAAATCCGTAGCATAGACCAGTTAATTTACCATGTTGAACATAGTAAATTAATTGGTATTGGACTGTGCTATTGGACAATTGGAACATACAACATAGTATGACTGACTACCTAGTATGTTCCAATTGTCTAGTTGTGCCATGTGTTGGTTGTTCATTGTAGTTCTTTTACAGTTTTTTGCACTTAAATTTAAGAGAGAACTCCAGCTTTTGACTGTATGTTCTGTATCTGTGGCCGTCTACATACTACAGTACTATACCGCACTGTGTTCCGGGTATGGGCGGTGACTTCCATAAACACAGACTAGTCTACATTGCTTGCTGTGATTGGCTGAGCACCGCTGCTGTATACTAGTCGGTGTTCCACTTCCAGGATGTCTCCGCCCATACCCGGGGCCAGAACACAGTGTGGTCTACTGTATGACTAGTATGTATATAACCCCCAGCTACATACATACACTTTTATATGGCACATCCAGCCGCTGACACCTTAGGGAGAGAACTTGGGGGAAAAAACTACTGGTTCTCATTTAAGTTGAAAGAAAATAACAAAATAACATTTTTATTATAGCATAGCAGATAGCACTGTACTATGTTATATTTACAGAAACTGTGAAACAGAATAACGGCCTTCTGCCATATTTCTGTTATGGTTAGTTGAGAGAGTTGTACTTTAAAGTACTACTTACTACTTATACATAGTTTGTTCTGTTGTTGGGCCAAACTATGTCATTGTCTCTCCCTAAGCTGTCAGCCTGCTGCATGTGCAAAACTGTATGTTCTGTTCTTTATCTGTGGCTGTCTACATACTACAGTACCGCACTGTGTTCTGGGTATGGGCGGTGACTTCCATAAACACAGACTAGTCTACATTGCTTGCTGTGATTGGCTGAGCACCGCTGCTGTAGATTCACGTCGACGCAATATCCGGCTCACGTTCTAACCAGTGATGTTGTTTCCTGTCTTCTGTGGAACGCACGCTACTAGTGGCAATTGCGGAAGTAATCTGAATGCCTGTTTGGAGCTTCCATCTTGTGAGTAGCGCTGCTATGCGCACCTGAATTTTTTCCCTATGGTACTTCACCATATTTTCTTCCTTTGTTTTTGGGTGGAATATGATGTCCTTCATCTCCAAGCACGTATACCATTGGCAACGATCCAGTTTCCATCCTATTTGCCTCTATAAACTGCAACATTTCAGGTGACTGAGTGTGTTCCTATAGGTTGAAGGGTTGAAAGCCTACCATCGCTGACCAGCAGAATTTATTTCAGGGAATCCGCACATCATCTCGGTTTATGTCACTTTTTTGTGTGCCAAAATATTTTTAGTCACAGTCACTTTTGTGCAACAGTTGCGATTATTTTATGAATATATTAATATCATTCCAGTGATTATATTTGTATCCTTTAATTATTTTTCACAGTGCACATCTAGTTTTCGAGTGCTGTTCAAGTTGTCAGCGCTGCATTTATTCGTCTTACACATGTGAAGTCTTAGCACTTTTTTGCAGCAGCGACAACAGTTCTTAGTTTTCAATTAATATCTATTTGCACCTTATTAATTTTGTAGTGTGTCTAGTTGCTAGCGCTGCATTTATTTATTGTATGTTCTGTTCTGTATCTGTGGCTGTCTACATACTACAGTACTGCACTGTGTGTTCCGGGTATGGGCGGTGACTTCCATAAACACAGACTAGTCTACATTGCTTGCTGTGATTGGCTGAGCACCGCTGCTGTAGACCAGTCTGTGTTCCAGGATGTCTCCGCCCATACCCGGGGCCGGAACACAGTGCAGTCTACTGTATTGACAAGTATGTATCTAACCCGCAGCTACATACATACACTTTTATATCGCACATCCACCCGCTGACACATTAAGGAGAGAACTTGGGGAAAAAAAAACTACTAGTTCTCATTTAAGTTGAAAGAAAATAATACAATAAAAATTTAATGATAGCATAGCACTGTACTATGTTATATTTACAGAAACTGTGAAACAGAATAACGTCCCTCTGCCAAATTTCTGTTATGGTTAGTTGAGAGAGTTGTTCTTTTAAAGTACTTATACATAGTCATTGTCTCTCGGCTCTCTCCCTAAGCTGTCAGCCCGCTGCATGTGCAAAACTGTATGTTCTGTATCTGTGGCTGTCTACATACAGTACTATATTATATACACTATACTGCACTGTGTTCCGGGTATGGACGGAGACTTCCGTAAACACAGACTAGTCTACATTGCTTGCTGTGATTGGCTGAGCACCGCTGCTGTATACTAGTCTGTGTTCCAGGATGTCTCCACCCATACCCAGGGCCGGAACACAGTGCGGTCTACTGTATGACTACGTGTGTAACCCGCAGCTACATACATACACTTATCGCACATCCAGCCGCTGACACCTTAGGGAGAGAGAGAACTGAATTACTTGCTCTGATGTAAGTTGGAAATTAATAAAATATAAAAAAGTCAGTCTTTGGCATTTTTTTATTATTATATATATTATATTAATATATTAATTATTATAACTAATATTATATATTATTTTTTTTTTTTTATGCCAGTTTTATTTGGTATGGTGGTGCAATGTGCACTGACTCCAGTCTTATTTTATATTATTTTTATCTTCTGCGTCCACTGACCAATTTTATGTGGGTTACTTTTTATTGAAGTACTTTTTGACATTGCTGGATTGTAGTATTCTTTTCTTCATAAAATTAATGATTAAGTTGAATATAAATAATATAACGAATATGAATGTAACACAATTTTGTAAATCCAATAGTTTTTTTGGGTATTAAAAAAAAGCCTATTTCGGTTTCGGTGCTTTTTCGGTATCGGTTTCAGTTTTCGGGATCAAGGAAGATTTATTTTCGGTATCGGTTTCGGCATCAAAAAACCCATTCGGTGCATCCCTAATAATTGAGTACTATTACGGAATTGTATGGACCCCCAGCCAGTGGTAAGGGGTCAATCAAGCGAAAAAACTGGAAAAGTAGTCACTTCACAGGAACCAGCATGAGGGATGAACAGCAACACAGTCTCAACACCAAAAAGCATTGGGCTCCACGAGTCAAGAAAAAAGAGAAAATTGCCACATAGCATAAAATCCTTAAGCTAGAGTTTTATTGAGTAAAGTAGAACACTTACATCAATATAGATGAATAAAGGCACTGTAAAACGATGTGATCACAAAGAGATTGAAGAGAGGGCAATACCATGGAGCAAGCACAATACGACGACGCATTTCGTCCACTATTCCAGATGACGTCTTAGTGGATGAAACGTGTCGGATTTTATCGTGCTAGCTCCATGGTATTGCGCTCTCTTCAAACTCTTTGTGATCACATCATTTTTCAGTGCCTATATTTATCTATATTGATGTAAGTGAAAACCCTGGCTTAGGGATTTTATTTTATGTGTCGACTTCTCTTTTTTTGTGACTGGTGGAGCCTAATGCTTTTTGGTGTTGAGACGGTGTTGCTGTACATCCCTCATGCTGGTTCCTGTGAAGTGACTACTTTTCCATTTTTTCGCTTGATTGAACCCTTGCCACTGGCTGGCGGTCCATATAATTTGGTAAGAGTACCCAATTATCTTGTTTGGTGATGGCTGCACAGTGGATGGGGAATTCATTTCATGGTGGTTTTGTCAGTTATTGGCTCGCCTCTCCTCAGGCGCTGTCAGCGTAAGGAGAAGATTGCCGATTACAATTTAAACAGGATTTTCTGGTTATCAGCTGTGACTGGACACATTTGATCACATGGTAAAGAGCTGCTGTGTATAGCTCTTTACACACAGATATGTGATCAGCTGCACCTGAAGGACGCAGCGATCACAAATCACTGCTGTAGTGCGCCGCAGAAAACACGGAGGCAGCGCAAGCACGTCATATGATCACGGCAAAGTGCGACCGTGCTGTAGCCATCATTCGGCTATAGTGTAATGGATGTGACTATGAGTGTTATGGTGAAATGCCTATTTCCAATATAACCATATAGATATAAGTGCTTACTTCAGCCTCTACCATATTCAATTAGATGTCTGCCAGCTTACCCTCCCCCTTCATGTGGAACAGAACTGCAAGAGTTAAGAACAAGTTAAAGAAGATTGCGCCTGTTTTCAAGAACTGGAAACAAGACACCCTATTTAGCTATGATAGTTTGCTATTCCCTTATATAGATACAACACAGATAAAAGCTTATACTTTGTCACAATAATGAATATGTATATCTTGCGGTCCGCATACGCTTGTCTTATTTGATTTTTAATTTAATAACAAAATATTCGGCTCACGGTATATTAGCCAGAGTCCAGGAAGTGATAAAGGAGAAGTATCAATCTACTGAACTCGTGTCTGTCTCAGTAATTTACTTCAAGTGTGCACACTTTTACAACGAAGGTTAATTTGGCCAGGTGGACAGAAACAAAAGTGCGGTGGAAAGAAACAAAAGTGCCGAACGGTTCTGGTTCGGTCCAAAACAATAGCGTGGTCGTGAAGTGGTTAATACAGCTTTAAAGAGCCTCAACACACAAAATGCACCTGTACTACTTCTGGGAAACTAAGGACGCACCAAAATTTCGGCCGCCGAAACATATCGGCCGAAAATTGTGTTTTCGGCACATTGCAGTAAGGTGCCGCCCCCCCTGTTGCCGCCTATTGCGGGGGCGTCTTCCTGGCTCGCCCCAGTCCTCCCTCCTCCTTGCCTCCCTCCCCACAGAGCGGCAATCTCCATGTGTCACAGAGCTGAATTGCCCGGGCGGATGCAGTAACAATGTCCCGCCTTCTGTGACAGACTGCACATCGAATCAGCGTGACGCGATTACAGGAGGCAGGACATTGTTACTGCAGCCACCCATGCAATTCAATTTACAGCTCCAGGACACACAGATCGCCGCTCTGATCCGGGCACGGGTGAGGCTGCATCCAGACACTGGCAAGCTGCATATGACGAGCACTGGCAGGCTGCATGAGGGAAGAGCGTGTGCCCAGGGCAAGCATTACTTGCAGAGTTTTATCCGCAGCTAATCCACAGGTTTTATGTGCCCAGAGTGCTACTGCATCTGGAAGCGACGTTTGTTCGCCTCTGAACATGGCAAACTATCCACCTCTGGCCGCCTGTGTGAATGTAGCCATGCCATATAAAACCAGGTCACGGGCCAAAGGCTGTATAACACTCCCTTTATTGGCCATATAAAAAAAAAAAAAAAAAAAAATAATCTTGATTTTGACCCAGCTAGGTTTTTATCGCCATGTGATAGAATGGGGAAGGGTTAAGTTGGCATTGCTATTAGAGGTAAAGATATTATCATTCCCAATAGAAGTCTGTTGGAAGGAACCAGGTTGCATTCTTGGGGCCAGTTCACACCAGATGCAGTTTCGTGTGCTTTTTTTTTTGCTCAAAATGCATGCACAGTGTTTTCCATGTATTCCAATGGTTGTAGTTCACACCATGCAGTCTGTTTCCGCACCAGAAACTGCATGGTGTGAACTAGAGCCATTGGAATACATGGAAAACACTGTGCATGCATTTTTTTTATCAGGCAGGCTGCATCTGAGGGGAACTGGTGAGGCTGCATTGATCTCCTGTAGCATGTCTGCAGTCTCTGACCATCTCCTGTAGCATGTCTGCAGTCTCTGACCATCTCCTGTAGCATGTCTGCAGTCTCTGACCATCTCCTGTAGCATGTCTGCAGTCTCTGACCATCTCCTGTAGCATGTCTGCAGTCTCTGACCATCTCCTGTAGCATGTCTGCAGTCTCTGACCATCTCCTGTAGCATCTCTGCAGTCTCTGACCATCTCCTGTAGCATGTCTGCAGTCTCTGACCATCTCCTGTAGCATGTCTGCAGTCTCTGACCATCTCCTGTAGCATGTCTGCAGTCTCTGACCATCTCCTGTATCAGATGGTAAGAGATTGGGGACATGATACAAGAGATGGTTGGAGACTGCGGACTGAATTTTCTTGAGCTTTTCTTACACCAAAGGTGCCAATAATGGCCAACAATAAATTCATATTAATTTCAATTGATGATATTAAAAAAATGAATAAATAAATTAATACAATTGTATATAAAAATATAAATATTTTTAAAAAATTGTTTATTTTGGGTATCGGTTTTTGGCCTAGTGTATTTTTTATTTTCAGGTATCGGTTTTCGGCCTAGTGTATTTTTTTATTTTCAGGTATTGGTTTTCGGCCTAGTGGATTTTTCATTTTCAGTATCGGTTTTAGCACCAAAAAAAACATTTGGTGCACCCCTATGGGAAACAACACCAAAATGCACATATACCATGTGGTAAAACATGTATTTTAATGTGCGGTAGTGTGCAAAGATTTAAATCCAGCCTAAGGTGCTTTGTTTTGTTTTTTTAAAGTATCACTCTAACATCTCATTCAAACATTTACATTCAAAACTAAAAAAAAAAAAATTATATATTATTGCAACCTTTCACAGAGTGTTCCAAACCATCCACAGAAATGACATGGTCTGAATTCTTGTTTGGTAAAGCAGTACTGGAACTATCTTCATACGAATCCTAGGGGGGGAAAAAAATGTTTTTTTAAAATAGGGTTTAATATGGAACAAAGCATCATTGTGAGCAAGTCATTGTGATGTTATTTAAGGCCACGTTTACACTAGTAAATTGGCCTGACAGCATTTACATGTGAGAACCCCAGTGGGGAGATCCTGGCGATTAGCTGCGGGATGGAGCCCCATTGATTGGAAGCAATGGGAGTCTGCCAACTCCTGTAGCCAATTTCAGCCAATCACAAATAATTGCTATACAGCGATCACCTGCCAGTGATTGGTCGTGGACTGGGGTTCTCAAAGGTAAACACTGTCAGGCCAATTCACAAATGTGAACTAGAGAAATCTTATATAGATTTTAACAAAAGGTGAGAACTATCAATAGATCTGATGATTGACAAGGTGAAAAGAGCAAGGTTATCCATTAAGGGTAGACATACAGATGCAATGACTGGGGCAAGTAGTTTCTCCAGGGGTGCAATATTAAACTATCCATTCCATCAAACTGGATGCATGACCCCTGACCCCCTGTCTAGACAGTGCTGTCTGGCCCTGTGCTGATCACATGCACCCTACCAAAAGAAAAAACACTACTAAACAATACACAACAAACTGTGCATGTGCAGAGTGCCCCCAAAGTGGTGGGGGAGCGATGTTTCCCCATACCAGATGGTTGATATGAGGCGCCATCGCTCATGCACCAGTGGACTGAGCCGGGCTGGGTGACATCACACGCCGACCTTGGCTGGTGCGGGCGTTCCAGTTGAGAAAAGCTTATATAAGGCAAGGGTTGAAGAGGACCCACTAGACAGCAGCGGTGGTCGCCTCTCGCAGGTGTGCTGGGTAGGATCTCGAATGCTGGTATGCTTCATATATACATTGTGTTGATCACCATTTATCCAGTTGCCTGCACTAGTCTTGTATCTAGCCATTGATGTGGGACTTTGGGTCTCCTTTTTTCCCCATGTAGGTCTGAATATATTTTGGAGGCCTTAAGTACTTTTATGGTGTTGCCATTCCAAGTTTGTGTGGCCACTAGGTCCCATGTTGCATTACCATTGAGTTTTGTGGATTGTTGATCCATGGCCCCTTATTGTGAAACAAATGCATAACATTTTTTAGGTGAGCTGTGAGCATATGATCGAAGTCTATATTTACATCATTGTGGCACTAGGACCTTGTGGTGATTATCCATACATTCCCTTTTAGATACATCTACTTTAGGACATCATTGCGATCTACCAAGAACATTATTGGAGATTCTCCTTAATTTCCCTGCTCAGCATTTGTTTTCTCAAGCCAGTGTGGGAGAAATGTGGAGTCCTGACTTTAGTATGCAAGTATAGCAGACCACTTTTGATGTAATTTACATTACTTTGGTTAGAATTTTGCCTACCACCAGTACTATTTGGTAGCATTATTATTATTTAGATTGTGGTTCTCGCTTGTATGCATGTCCCCCCATCTGCCTTAGTACTTATAACTAAGCTATCCTGTGTTGCGCCTACTCTCCTATTTAAGCACTCAAATTTTGGAAGTGATACACATCCTCGATTCTGATTTTTACCAATGAGTGCTGTTATACTGATATGTGTATATTTATTACTGTATTTCTATCTATCCAGTAATTATACTTTGACTCCTGAAGAAGCGTTTATTCATGAAACATGTTGAGCTACATAAAGCTTGAGGTTTTTGATATATTGATTCTCTTCTACTGTTCAAACTAAAGAGTTTTTACTTGTTTAGTTGAATAAAATTGTAATTTTAACATATGGTGCCTACAAAGTCCATATTTCCTTCTAATTATGATCATTTTCGTTATGTAGTTTAGGACGTGGCACAGTGTAATCTTTTTGTGCACATCAAATACCACCCTGGGTTGGTGTACTGGTATTTAAACAACAAATTAAGTCCAAGAAGGTTCATAACATCTCCTTAGCTTATCTCTATTATTTACATCTGACAATGTTATTGCACTCCCGGAAGACAGTCTATATTTCTGGAACCCTAAGCTTCTTCAGCATTACTGTAGAGTCGGCACAGCCTTGAAAACATACTTGGTAGTGAATGGTGTTTTTCTGGATGTACTGGCTCCAGGGATCGGGTATTTGCTCATCTGTTCCTTTAAGAGATGTTCTTGAATTAATCTTTAGTAAGTAGCATCCTTGAGTCCCATACCTTTGTATCATTTCTTCATATATTGTATCAGCCCTTAGGAAAAACAGACAATAGTAAAAACAAAGTAAAGAAAAACATGACAAATTAAAAGGTCCATTACAAAACATTTACCATTTCCCAAGAAAATATAACTTTTAGTGCTCCTATCCATGGGCTTTGAGCTTGTGTTGATGTCATTAATTTGACATGAGTTTGATATGTTTCCACAAACATGCAGAATTCATTGACAGTTGTATTTTGAAATCTAACGTGCTGGGCTACACATACATTTGCATCATCAAATATAATGAAATCCACCAATGATAAAGGCATAAAAACCCATAAAATAACACTCAAGATACTAGTTCTAAAGTGTTGCTGTGGTTCTCACACCAGGATGGGTCTCCGACACCAAACAGACATAGCAGAAGGCTTACCGGAGGAAAATGACTCTAAAATTATAGAGAGGTCCTATAGCACTCTAAACAGTAGTGGCCAATACTCCTCCAGGCTTCTCGCTCTCAGCCACCGAAATTGGCATCAAACAGGAGTATCACTTTAAACCTCCATCCCCACTGGTTGCTCCAAACAGGTATATTATATGTCACTTGAAAAACACTGTCAATAATAACATAAATACATGTCTATAAGAGGTGTCTGAATGCACAGTATGTTTTTGGAGCCCATCTCTGCATGTAGGGGAATTTGAGTTGTTTCAAGGAGGTTTTGCATTCCTATACTCTTGTATGGGAACACAAAACCCTTTTGACATAAAGCAAAGCCCATTTACAAAGGACCTTATATCATTTAATGTGTATAAGACCCCTTTCACACTGAGGCCTGTAAAGCGCCTGAAAACTGCCTCCCATTCATTACAATGGGTGCTTTCCCAGCCAGGAGGTTCGCTTGCAGGATGTTCGGACAAGTCCTGCAAGGAGCATCTTTGGGGCTGTATACAGCGCTCCCAAACCGCTCCTACCCACTGCAATGAATGGGTAGGTCTTCGGAAGCCCCGCAAGACGGGAGTTTTTAATCCCTTCTTTGGGGTTAAAAGCGCCCTGCTAGTGGCCGAAAAGTGCAGCCTAAACAGCGCTAAAGCACCGCTAAAACTAGCAGGGCTTTAGCGCTAACACGGCTGCGGCCCCAGTGTGAAAGGGGTCTAAGACTCAATGGGGTTGAGTCTTAATGGAGTGCAAAATCGGTTCATGGTAGCCAATCAGCATCTAACGTCAGCTTGTTAAATTAAGCTGACAAAAAAAAAAATCTGATCGGTTTCTATGCAGAGCTGCAACATTTTGCATTCTCCAGTTTTAGTAAATGAACTCCAATGTCTACACACATCCAAAAATGTAAAAAGGTCATCAATAACTACTGTGAAGTTACATTAAATTAAACACAGATCTCTTTGTGAGTAATAGATTAATATCAACAACTTACTTTTTCTCATCATCACTACTGACATCATGCAGTAGAACATAATACTTCAGAGTGTTGGGTGTAAACCACTTAGGATAGTTATAGTCATTACTGTGTTGAATCCGATGTTGCTCTTGAGATAACTTGAGAAACTGCTCCACAGGTTCTGGTTCATGTGAAGAAACTACTAACATACCTGAATGGTTTGTTAAGTAAACACTTGAAGCTGAAATGTAATCTGCTTATAATCTGCCTTCTGTTGTTGTCGTTCGGGGTAGAGGAACTTGACTGGCCTGCACAGTCCTGACCTCAACACGATAAAACACCTTGGGGTCGAATTAAAGCGGAGACTGCGTGCCTGACCTCACAAATGTACTTCCGGAAGAATGGTCAAACACTCCCATAGACACACTCCTAAATCTTGTGGACAGCCTTCCCAGAAGAGTTGAAGTTGTCATAGCTGCAAAGGATGGGCCAACTCAATATTAAACCCTGCGGACTAAGACTGGGATGCCATTAAAGTTCATGTGCGTGTAAAGGCAGGTGTCCCAATACTTTTGGTAGTATAGTGTACAGGCGGTCCCAGGGTTACAAACAAGATAGGGTCTGTAGGTTTGTTCTTAAGTTAAATCTGTTTGTAAGTTGGAACAGGTACATTTTTTAAGTGTAGCTCCAGCCAAAAAAACGATTTTTAAGCTTTTTGGATAGCATAGGGAATGTTTAATACCCCTGTAACGTTTGTTTTGCTGTCTGTGCCCCTGTACAGAAGATTTCACCTCACTTTCTGCCCCGGAGGAGAAAAATCAATTTGGTACTGAAAATAGATTATTCCATAATATTCTGAGAGTCCTAGGACTGCTAGATAGGGCGGAGGGCTCTAGGCGGGCAAGATTTGCTAAAATCTTTTTAACCACCCTCCTGGGCCTTTCATATCTTCTGCCCACAATTGTAGTTGAACTGGCGCACCAGGTTCCCCCTACTCCCTCAGTTCCAGAGGCACCACCACACCTATTTCTCTTTTGGTTACTTAGCTACAGGGTTTGTGACATGCTATTTGCTGCAACCAGAAACAAACAGGATCTAACTTATGAAAACATTAAAATCTCTCTTTTGCTTAACTATATCCAACAGTTATGCTCCTTTACAGAAGTTCGTAAATAACTCAGGGATAAGAGTCTGAAGTACAGCCTACTGGGCCCCCAGCAAACTGGGGACCAAGGTTGGAGAAACGGTCTGCTTCTTTGACAATCAGGCAGCTGCCGCTCTACCTGGCTTGATATTTGGTCATGTGTGGGATCTGGGGTTCCTCTACTTGGGGCTCTCATGTCCGTAATTATTGGGTCACTGCAGGCATTTGTGCCTCTTGGCACCTGTTTTTCTTATGTTTTCAATTGGAATAGCTTGTGGTATATATTTAATTTTGGAGAGTTTTCAAAATGTCCAGTTTGCATGAGGCCTTGAACGTTTAAATAGATTTTTGTCTTTTTGGTAAAGCCACTTTGTATATCTGATATAATTCAATTATTATTGTGGTCATGTAGGCCCGTGGGTTTTTGCCATCAAGCCCTCCCCATAATAAGTTAAATGAACTGTGACCATTTTACAGTTCTTGTATCGGGTCAAGGCCTCAATACAGTTGAGCTCTTGTTTTTCGTTCTAGCTGTATACAGGTAGGGTTAGCACGTTTAGCACCAAGGATGTTTTTGTGTAGTTTTGGTTGTTTTTCTGTTTTGGGGTGTGTTGCTCGTGCTCATTTTGCAGCCCTTAAGGGTTTATCCTCTATTGTTCGCTGGGGTCTGTCCCCCTGTTAGCTATCACTTCATGACTTCACAAAACCCCATGTGTTGGAATATTCAGGGCTTTAACTCTAAGTTCAAATGGGCCTTAATGTTTCAATATGTGAAACTTTATGCCCCACATTTTATTGTTGCAAGAGACAACTCGTGGGTAGCAAAACTCTAGCTCTAAAAACAAAAAACGTGGGTGCAGAGTGCCTTCCACGCTACGTACTCCAGCTTCTCTAGAAGGGTCTCAGTCCGCATCAGTAAGTCTCTTCCTTGTGTCATTGAAGATTTCCACACTGACCCCTATGGCAAATGTCATAGTAGTTTTCAGCTTATGGAATCAGAGACACATTTTAATTTATTTGTATATACCTCCTAGCTTTTCAGACCACCTCCTTTACGCTGTTCTTAAGAAGGTGACCTGTACTGCCCAGCAAAGTTATTGATCATGGGAGACTTTAATCCCAGCCTTTCTCCTGATCTAGACAGACCCTTCCCCACAAAACATAACTAGCAATCTTTCAGCATAGGCTACGGCTGCTGACCCTGCAGAGGCCTGACGATAGAAACACCCTTCCAGTAGAACTTATTTTTGCTTTATTACTCTGCAGAAAACCTCCTCTCATATAGACCTAGCTTTAACTAGTCTCTCTCTCCTAGATTGTGGGGCGCATTTAAAAGTAGAACTATAGGCAAAACATTTTTTTCCAATTTGGATAGAGCAAGGGAAGGTTATAGCCCATCAGATTTTTTTCAATTTTTTCCCAATTTTGGAGATTTCTATTCACTTCCTGTCCCATAGCCAAACAGGAAGTGAGAAGAAATTTCTGCAAATGAAGGGAATTCCTTGGGGACCCCCAGGTCATCAGAACTAGTGTCCCCATTGGAAGATTTCCTCTATTACTTTTCTGGGGACAACTCAAAATATGGGATTGATTTTTTTACTTTAAATTATAATGGAAAATAGGACAAATAGAGAGGGTGAATCTCCCCAACAGGGGCACAGACAGCAATAAAAAAACTGACAGGGGTTCTAATCCATCTCCTATGTATCCAAAACTAAAAAAGAAAAAAGTGTTTTGCCTTTAGTTATACTTTAACCACTTCAATACCAGGCACTTACACCACCCTTCCTGCCCAAGCCAATTTTCAGCTTTCAGCGCTGTCACACTTTGAATGACAGCTACATGCTACACCATACCCAAACAATTATTTTATCATTTTGTTCCCACAAATAGAGATTACTTTTGGTGGTATTTGATCACTGCTGGGTTTTTTATTTTTTGCACAAATAAAGAAAGACCGAAAATTAAAAAGAAAAAAAAAAAAGGTTTTCTTTGTTTCTGTTATAAAATTTTGTAAATGCGTTTTCTCCTTCACTGACGGGCACTGAAGAGGTGGCACCAATGAGGTGGCACTGATGGGCACTCATAGGCGGCACTGATGGGTGGCATGGATTAGCACTGATGGGCATCACTGAAGGGGAGACATCTGGCAGGCATTGGTAATGGGCACTGACTGTCATCCCTGATGGCCATGGGTGGCATACCTGGTCATCCATCCGTTGTGTCATCCCTGGTGGTCCAGTGTAGGCATCCGTGGGGGGGCTGCTCTGATAATCAGCGCAGACCCCCCCCATCAGGAGAGACGCTGATCGTCTCTCCTCTACCTCGCGTGTGATTGGACATGGCTGATCACCTGGTAAAGAGCCTCCATCAGAGGCACTTTACCGAGATCGGTGTGTAGCGGTCTGTCAAACTGACACGCTGCACCATCGATCGCCACGCTGCGCACGCTGATAGTTATCCTGAAAGTCGTCATATGACGTCCAGTCAGGATAACTGAACCCCTGCCCGGCAGATATTTTGCTATAGGCTGGGCGGGGAGTGGTTAAGGCATTTACCTGCGGTCAGTATATTCCCTTAATAGCTTATTAGGTCTCAACAAGCCTCCGTTACACAGCACCTACAATAGAGGGTGGATGCACAGGCTGCCACCTTCGCATCCTCCCCTACTGCTATTAATTTTGACCTTCCTTTGTTTGTGAAGAGAGTTGCATTTACATCTGGCTGAGGTCACAAGATTAAAGTCTATAAGTGAAGCTGTTTATTTCATTTTCGTGGTCAGCTCCAATTTTTCTAACATTTATACATTTGTGACACTGCACCCAGTTTATCACTTCCCATACATAAACTGCAAAATAAATCAGACTGAAAAGGATACAGGCTAAATAGTGGTTTAAGAATTCATGATCCGAAGCTGGCATGGACTGGAAAAAACTCTCTCGGTAGGACTCAAACCATGACGTAGTTGCTGAAAATATAGAAATACACATAAAGACCCCACATTAAAAGTCATAACACCTGAATAGATTGGGACATTAGTAGGGTGTGGATACAGACTAAAGCTGGGTATACACTGGTGGATTTCTGAACATTTGTACAAAAATTCTCAGTACATTTGACAGCTTGATGAATGTAATCCGAAAGTACTTAACAATTTAATTTGCTTTTAACATCGGATTTAGGAGTAAATTGACTTTACTGAACAAAAACCACATTCACAGTTAGAAATTTGTTCATTAGAGAAAAAAAATCCTACCTTCACCTTCAAATTTTCTTGTCATTTGACCCTACTAACAATTAGAAAATCGAACAAACGTGCTTAAAAAAAAAGGGAATTCAAACGAAAACCTACTAGTGTAGAACCAGCTTAAGTGGATTAAAAAAAGACTAATTGACCATAGAAACAAACACTGCAAAATGTGGAACATTTGTTATGGTGCAAAAAACAAACAAGGAAATCTGTATTAACCAACATATGATCAAGTCACCATGGTTAGCAGTACTGAGTACATAACGAACCTAATTTGGTAATTGCTTTACAAAAACACCAAAAAAAGGCAGTTCGATGACAAGCAAATCAGATGGCAGTAATCATATAGTTTCAGTTAGTCATTTTTGTTCATAGCAAACAGATCACTACATTCAGGCCTCATGCACACTTTAGGCCCGGTTCACACATGTGCTGTGCGAACTGAAGCTCCGGTTTCCCTGCGAAGAGACAAATCAGTTGTTCAGCGTTTCACGTCAGTTTTTGATCAGGATCAGGATATCAGGATTTTATCCTGTTCACAATATAATGCATCTGCGAATCAGATGCGTTCCCATAGAAGATAAGGTGCTTGCAATTCGCACTGCAATGCCCACAAAACGCACACTTTTTTGGGCAATGTAGAGTGTGAATGCAACGCACATATGTGAACCAGCCTCATTTAAATGAACGTATTTTAAAATGTCATGCGAATTGGATGCGGTGTAAGCCGCATCCAATTTGCATAGGTGTGAACTGGGCCTTACATTTACAACTTCTGTTTTTGGCTTCAGATGTTTTTCTGCAGCCAGTAAACGCCCCAGCATGTTATTCTATGTGTCCATGCACACATAGGCTGTTATCAGCATTTTTTGGTAGGGGCGTTTTTTGGCTGGAAAAAAAACCCCAAAAAACTAGTGGGTTTGCAGAGAAGTTTTTCAGCTGTAAAAACGCTCTAACTCTGAAAAAAGCTGACAAAACACTAAAAAACGCAGCTATTCTGCGTCTATGAGCCCTTTTGAGTCATAAGCTTTTTTTGGGAGTATATGGGTCACAGGAGTGCAATTCGTTTTGCACTCCTGTGACCCGTTTTCAGCAGAGAGCGGGCTGAAGTCCGCTCTCTGCTGACGTCACAGGAATCCGTTCAGGCACCACGTCATTACGATAATAAAGTCTGGATCCGCCAGTAGCCTGGACTGATACCCATCTCAGCCACTCAGCGAGTCGCTGAGAGCCTGAGACGGCCGCTCTCTGCCCCCTCCACAGCTCCGCGCTCCAGTGAGCGCAGGGGGGGGGGGGGCAAAGCGGAGAGCTGCTGATTGACAACCAGCAGCTCTCTGCTTGGGGAGCGGAGAGACGGCTTGGTTTGAGCGTTTGATCGCTCGGTTCTCAGAAGAGAGGCGGTGGGGGACAGATGCAGCATCAGTCCGATGCTGCATCCACCTAGGTAAGTATGATTGGGGGGGGGACCCATACTTCTCTTTGAAGCAGAAATTAATTAGGTGAAATTCTAAATTTTAGAATTGGAATGAGAGCAAGGAGGTGAATGAAAGGTCTCCAGTGAGGATAAATGCTCTGGTGACAACTGTCTAAGGCCCCTTTCACACTTATACGACTTGTCCCATGATTTTGTACTGCAAAATCGTATGACAAGTCATTCTCCATGATTTTCAATGACTACCATTCCCTGCACTACTTTGGTCCAACTTCTATGCGAGTTGTACTCCATAGACCTCAATGTTAAACCCTGAAGTAGCATGCAAATCGTGCCTGAATAATATAGACACGATTTCAGTACGACTTTGTAAGCACAAGCCTGGCTCACTGATCGGGAAAGGAAAACTTTTTTTTCCTTTCGCGATGAGCGACAGGCAGTGCGGACAGCTGTCTGGTATGAATCCTGAGGGGGAACACCACGCCAAGTTTTAAATGAAAAAAACGGCGTGGGTTCCCCCCCAGGGGCATACCAGTCCCTTAGGTCTGGTATGGATCTAAGGGGAACCCCCTACGCCAAAAAATCAGCGTGGGGTCCCCCCCAAAATCCATACCAGACCCTTATCTGAGCACGCAGCCCGGCCGGTCAGGAATGGGGGTGGGGACGAGCGAGCGCCCCCCCCCTCCTGGACCGCCCTCAACATGGAGGGTGGGTGCTTTGGGGCATGGGGGGTACCCTGCATGGCCCCCCCACCCGAAAGCACCTTGTCCCCATGTTGATGAGGACAAGGGCCTCTTCCCGACAACCCTAGCCGTTGATTGTCGGGGTCTGCGGGCAAGGGGCTTATCGGAATCCGGGAGCCCCCTTTAATAAGGGGGCCCCCAGATCCCGGCCCCCCACCCTATGTGAATGAGTATGGGGTACATGGTACCCCTACCCATTCACCTAGGCAAAAAAGTGTCAATTAAAAACACAGGCTGCGTGCTCGGATAAGGGTCTGGTATGGATTTTGGGGGGACCCCCACGCCGATTTTTCGGCGTAGGGGGTTCCCCTTACAATCCATACCAGACCCAAGGACCTGGTATGCTCCTGGGGGGGAACCCACGCCAGTTTTTTTATTTAAAACTTGGCGTGGAGTTCCCCCTTATGATTCATACCAACTACTGTATGTTTTCATTTGTTAATGCCAAAAATGTGGCAAAGTCGTACAAAGTAGTACTGCTCCCAAATCGCAGTAAAATCGCGTCGAAATCGTGGTAAAATCGCGCGACTTTGAAGTTGTATAAGTGTGAAAGGGGCCTAAAACGGAGGTTCTCCTTTGCAAGATTTCCTCACCGGTCCAGTTGTCTACAAGACAGAAGGTGAAAGGGAAAATCTCCCTCAGAGGGTACAGGCATCAAAAATAATGAGACAGATGTGATACAAAACAATTTTGTCTTTACATACATGTTAAATGGACATAGGGCGCACCTATTTGTAACTAAATAAAAATGATACATCCTCTTTCAAAGTGATGAAACAAAGAAAAGAATTAGAGAAAAACAAAAAAAAACCAATATGTATGACTTCTCCTTTTTCTATTTAAATTCCTCCACATTTGTCTGCTCTACTAAGACACTTGATCAGACAAATATAAAAACAAAAAACCCACATTCATACAGCATACTAGCTGTGATTTGTCCAAGTTACAGGACTGTTATTTATTTAAAAGAAAAACATTAAAAGTTATTTTATGACCCAATGTCCACACTATAATATCCCCTGATGAACTAGCTATTTCAGGCCATTGAAAGAAATAACCTTAGGGCAAGCAGTGAACATGTACATAGAAAATGAGTTTCTGAGCATCTCTGTTTTGTTGTCATAGATCTCACAAGTTTATTTCAGAGATGTACACGACATTAAAAACGACTTACATGAACCAACACAAGGAAAAGCCTCAGGTTTCACTACTATTGGCTTACTTACCTTTCACACTGAAGGCATTTTTCAAGCATTTTAGCGCTAAAAATAGCGCCTGTAAAAGTTCCTGAAAACTGCCTCTCATGCCACCCCAGTGTGAAAGTGAAAGTGTGAGAGTGCTTTCACACTGGGGCGGTGCGCTTGCAGCTTGCAGGACGTTAGAAAAAGTCCTGCAAGCAGCATCTTTGGGGCGGTTTGGGAGCGCTGTAAACACCCCCCCGCGCTCATTGAAATGAATGGGTAGCGTCGCAACACAGGCAGTTTTAACCCTTTCTTCGGCCGCTAGCGGTGGTTTAGCTCTAACGCAGAGCGGCCCTAGTGTGAAAGGGGTCTTAAGGATAACTTCACCTTTTGGGAAAAACATGCATTTATTATTTTTTCCCTAAGGAGCCTGGAAAGTATTGCACCCGTGATCAGTGGATCAGACTCCTGCAGAAAAGCCCTGCAGGTTTCAGTCAGTACCTCCAATACGAGATGACTGTTTATAAGCTGCAGGACTTGTTAATGAACTACGAGGCCACTCAACAGCGAACTTGCAGTCCCTCAGCCGCAAAGGCTGACAGTAGTTATAGTTCAAGTATTCACAGGAAACTGTAAACAAATGACACGGCCGGGTGGGCGGAACCCCACATAGCCACATTATTTTCAATTAGTGACAGCGGGCAAAGGGAGAAGATCCCACCACTCACTGTCACAGGGGGGGGGGGAGAGGCCGCAGCTACTGGAACAGGTTACATGCTTCACTCTAAATACAGGTGGAATATGTAACATGTTTCAAAAGGTACACTTATCATTTTAAGCGGACCTTTAACCTCCAACAGCACTCTCCTCCTCTCCAAAAAAAAACTACTTTTTTTTTGCTTTAAAGGTTCGGGCTGCCCCCAGCTTTCGGAATTCTCCTAGGCGAATAATGCTGTGCCCCTGATGCCTCCTTGGATGTAAGACACACAGTCCTATTTAGTAAGGAGGCAAGTGCATGGCTAGCGGCACCTGCACCCAGAAGAGCCAGAAGCTGTGACAGGCAGCACGGTGGCACCTGGACCTGTGCAGAGAGGAGGATCCCAGCAGCTCAATCATGGATCCGCTGGCTAGGCGAGTATGCTTATTGTGCAGAAGACAGTAAAAGGTAAGCAGACAAAAAAATTTAACCACTTCCCGCACGTCGGCCATCATATGACATCCTTGAATTTGTGCGGGTATATCTGAATGATGCCTGCAGCTACAGGCATCATTCAAACATCAGCTTTTCAGACAGCGATTCCCTACACCATAAGAACGATCATAGCCACTGTTCCGTCGCTTGATTGTTCTTACGGGTGGCAAGAGGGGACGTCCCCTCCCGCCGCCCTCTGGTGCTTCTACCGACTCACCGCTTCCATTGGTGAGTCGGAGACGGGACCCGCCGGCCCCGGATGTTCACCATAGAGATTTCCAGTGGACCAGATGGTTGCCGGAGTCTCTATGATCGTTCGGAGGCCGGGCGCGATGTTATGACGTCATGCCTGGCCTCTGCATTTAAACAAATGACGCCGCCTCGGCTTGGAAGCCAAGATAGTTTTTTTTTTTATTTCAGGCTTCCCAGCCTAGAGGTGAGATGTGGGGTCTTATTGATCCCATATCTCACTGTAAAGAGGACCGATCATGCCATATTACTATTAGAAGGGATGTTTACATTCCTTGTAATAGGAATAAAAGTAATAAAAAAATTTTTTTTTTTAAAGTGTCAAACTAAAAAAAAAAAAAAGTTGATCCTGTTCCCTTCAAAGCATGTTATACAGCACAGTGCTTGTGCTGTGTAATTTGGCCCCCTCTATAAACTAAATTACCTAGCTGATCCTGCCTGGTTCTGCCCTCCCCTCTGTAAACGGACCACGGTTTATCATGGCTGCTGATCTGCGATTTTTAGCCAGACTGCGACATTGCAGCGGACAGATCGGACACTTTTGGGACCATTGACATTTATACAGCGATCAGAGCTAAAAATAGCCACTGATTACTGTATAAATGTCACTGGCAGGGAAGGGGTTAACACTAGGGGCGATCAAGGGGTTAAGTGTGTTCCCTGGGAGGTATTTCTAACTGTATGGGGGCTGGGCTGACTGGAGGAGGAGAGAGATCGCTGTTCTTAATCACTAGGAACAGACGATCACTCTCAGCTCCCCTGCCAGAACAGGGATCTGTGTTTACAATGACAGATCCCCGTTCTGGCTCTCGTTCCCACGATCGCGGGTGGCCGGCTTAGATCGGGTCCTCCGCCGTACAGCGGACATGCTCCTGCTAAGGCTCCTTAAAGGAGCCGACGTACACCTACGCCGATTTCAGGGAACGTGCTGACCTGCCGCCATATAACGACGGCGGCTGGTCGGCATGTGGTTAAATAACTATGTGTCCCAGTGTCTGAGCTATATAAATACAATGCCGATTTGTACCTTATATCAGAGCGTCTCCTGGCGCTCATGTAACTGCTCGGCTCTCTCCTCCTCCCGGTTGATGTCAGCAGGAGTTTAAAAGAGGGGATGGGATGAATAGAATATAGTGGCTTAACAACCACTTTAACCATATTGATAAGCGTTGGATCTTGCACTTCCAGTGGAGACTAAGTAGCCATGGCAACGTTTATTGTGCAAGCAAGTTGTGCTGTTGTCACCATTTGGAGACCCACCATGAGCATTTGTAGTACTGCTAGAGTGAATGCTTCAAGGAAAAAGTAGCTGCAAAGCTGTTGACTTTGAAAGACATGAAGGTGCGGGTTAGTGGCCCTAAATGCCGACAGCCTCAAGTGCCCATAATGGGACCTTAAAACAGACCTACAACCCATATCAGTTTTTTTTTTCTATAAACATTTTACCCAACAAAAAAAAAATTACATAAAAGATTATGGGTATTCACTAAGTTTACAGCATGCGATAGAAGTATCAAATTACTCATTTGCATAAATCATATGGGGTAAAATAAAGCGGAGTATAACACAAAAGTGGAACCTCCGCTTATCTGCTTCCTCCCCCTCCGTTCGATGGCACCTTTCAGGGAGAATGGGGGAACGCGTACCTGTTTTTGACAGGTAACATTCCCTACTTCCGGGAGACATCGCCACGGTGCCATCCCTTGGAAGTTCAGCCCCCCTCTTCCTCTGCTGCCGGGCCAGTTAGAAAGTGCAGCGCGCTTTGTGCATGCGCAGTAGGGAACCGGCTGTGAAAACTAAAAGTCTTCACTGCCATGTTCCCTCACTACTAATGGTGGCGGCAGCCGATCCGAAAATCGGCTGGGGTGCAGACATCGTGGGCTCCCTGGACAGGTAAGTGTCCATATATTAAAAGTCAGCAGCTACAGTATTTGTAGCTGCTGACTTAATTTTTTTTTTCCCAGGCGGAACTCCTCTTTAGGTCTAATAGATTATGCAATATTTACTGGAAAAAAAAATGTGCCGATAAATATTGCTTTAAAAACTCTCAAGTCCAATTCACAAACAGACCAGAGTGTAAAAAAGCATGCAATATTTAATATTTACCACCAGGGTTTTGCTGGCAGTATCACATGCAGTATTTATCAAAACACAACGTGGGGGTCACGGGGACCCCATGCTATTTTTTGACAAATAGCTGGCTGCTAAGGAGCGGGCCAGGAAGCCGGCCGCCGTGCCCTTAAAAACTGAATGAAAAAAAAAAAAAAAAGAAGGTTGACAATTAAAAATGATGAAAAAAAAAAAAAAAAAAAAAGGAAGAACAAACCAGCGTGGGGTCCCAGCATACCAGCCTCTTCGGGGAATCCCACGCCAAAATGTAAAAAAAGTAATAAAAAAAAAAAAAAAAGGACATCATTTGGCAATTCCTTCATAAATATTCGCCGACCCGAAAAAGAAAAAAACAAAAAACAAACAAAGCAAAAACGCTCCGCCATCAAAGGCTGGCTGCCTACTGCAGGCTCCACCATTTGACAATTCTTATATAGGTAAGGAGTGGGGCCCACCTGGTTACGTCACCTGGTGATCCCGCTCTCTTGTGATGTCACCAACCAAGTATGCACCGTTTCTGTCTTTTTGTTTTTCGGGTCGGCAGGCGGGGTGATTGACAATGGATTTTCATCGGGGAACACTGTTTTTTAAATTTTTTAATAAAAAGGAAAAAAAAAAAAAAAGTTTTTATTACTGCACTATCCAGACAGAGGGTCAGGGGTCCTGCAGCCTCATAGGAGAGTAATGCCGCGTACACACGAGTGGACTTTATGACAGACTTTGTCCTGCGGACTTTCCGAATGAACGGACTTGCCTACACACAATCAACCAAAGTCCGACGGATTCGTACGTGATGACGTAAGACCGGACTAAAACAAGGAAGTTCATAGCCAGTAGCCAATAGCTGCCCTAGCGTCGGTTTTTGTCTGTCGGACTAGCATACAGACGAGCGGACTTTTCGATCGGACTCGAGTCCGTCGGACAGATTTGAAACGTTTCAAATCTAAGTCCGTCAAACTTTTGAGAAAACAAAGTCCGCTGGAGCCCACACACGATCGAATTGTCTGATGAAATACGGTACGCCGGACCAAGTATGCCGTAAAGTCCGATCGTGTGTACGCGGCATAAGAGTAAAATGAAAGCTCCTCCTACAGGATTTAACCAGACACTGATTAACCGCTCCAATACAGGGCACTTTCACCCCCCTCCTGATTGGTGGCACTGATAGATGGAACTAGGCATAGGCATCCATAATGGGCACCGATTGGCATCCCTAATGGGCAATTATTGGCACTGATTGGCATCCCTGGTGGGTATCCTCGATGGGTCTGCACTTAATGCACCGATCATCAGCGCAGACACCCCCCCCGTCAGTAGAGCCGCCTCTACCCACACCTTGTCAGCGCGAGTAGAGGAAAAGCAGATAAACTGCACTTCCGGGTTACCATGTGATTAGCTGTGATTGATCACATGGTAAAGAGCCTACGTCATAGGCTCTTTACCGAGATCGGAGATGCGGTGTGTCAGAGCAACACACCACACATCGCCACGCTCCGCCCCAGCACGCCCTTGTGACTTATCCTGCTGTACATCATATGACGCCCAGTCAGGATAATACAACCACTTTCCAGCTGTCATTCTGCTATATGGCGGGCGGGAAGTGGTTAAAGTCATAAGAGTGCTATATACTGCTGATAAGAAAAGGTATTTAGCAGCCTATATTTACTAAAATAGTTGCATTTCCATGTTCTGTGTACTGTGGGAGAGCAGATATCGTGAATGCAGGGTCCTGAGTTTAGTAACACTTTAAAATACTACTTTTGCTGGGTATTTCCAAAAATGGCTTCAGATACATTTTAAAGGGAGCTTGGCAAGAAAGAAATATAGGAGCGGTCACTGATGACTTTTTGATGTAAACGCAAGCTCCAGGGCTGTCATCCTCATTCTTTGTTCATCATTTGGGGAGTCACTAACCCAGAATATGAATGAAGTAAGCGAAGTTACAGGCCCCAGCTTTGCACATTCTTGTTCTTGGTCAGTGACTTAATTGGTGAACAACGGTTCATAAAGTGCTTTTCAACCCAAAACAAAAATTTTATAAAATTTGAACGTACCAGTCCTTGGATGTGGTGGCTTCATTAGTTCCCCTTTACTTTCACATGATAATCCAGGAAACAACACATTTCTCATCGCTGGGTGGCTACGCTAACTCCTTCACTGTATCTATAGAGGGAGCCACAGATGTCACCCAGACTGCTCCATTGATTTGGACGATTAATAGGTCTTCTTCTGTTCATCTCCATTAGCAGTTTATAGAAGACTGCTTAACCGCTTGCCGACCAGCCACCATCATTTTACTGCAGCAGGTCGGCACGATCCCGCGAGCCGTCGTACCTATACGTCAGCTTGTGGGATCGGGATAGCAGGTGCAATGACCACCGGCCACAAGCGATCGCGGGCACGAGAGGCAGAACACGGAAGTGTGTGTGTAAACACAAATCCCCGTTTCTGCTCTGTGAGGAGTGACAGATCGTGTGTTCCTAATAGCTAGGAACCACGATCCGTCACTTCCTCTAGTCAGTCCCCTCCCCCTTCAGTTAGAAACACACACAGGGAACACAGTTAACCCCTTGATCGCCCCCTAGTGTTAACTCCTCCCCTGCCAGTGACATTTTTACAGTAATCAGTGCATTTTTATTGTACTGATCGCTGTATAAATGCCAATGGTCCCAAAAATGTGTCAAAAGTGTCCGCCATAATGTCGCAGTCCATGATAAAAATCGCAGATCGCCGCCATTACTAGTAAAAAAAAACGAAAAATAAAATAATAAAAATGCTATAAATCTATCCCCTATTTTGTAGATGCTATAACTTTTGCACAAACCAATCAATATACGCTTATTGCAATTTTTATTACCAAAAATATGTAGAAGAATACATATCGGACTAAACTGAGAAAAAAAATGGGGATATTATAGCTAAAAATGCAAAATATTGTGTTTTTTTAAAAATCGTCGCTTTGTTTATAGCGCAAAAAATAAAAACCTCAGAGGCGATGAAATACCACCAAAAGAAAGCTCTATTTGTGGGGGAAAAAAAACGGACGTCAATTTTGTTTGGGTGCAGCGTCGCACGACCGCGCAATTGTCAGTTAAAGCGACACAGTGCTGAATCGCAAAAAATGGCCAGGTCATTCAGCAGCCAAATCTTCCGGGGCTGAAGTGGTTAAAAGACATATATGAGGACGGCTTTATACCTCCCTATCTGCAGAACTGGGAATGCGACCTGGTCCAGGCCTTCTCAAAAGAGCAAAGAGAGCGCATTTTTTATTTTGCGTACCGCTCCTCGATTGTGAGTAGGTTCCAGGAGGTGGGGTTGAAGATCCTGTCCCGATGGTATAGAGCAGTGGTCATCAACCCTGTCCTCAGGGCCCACTAACAGGCCAGGTTTGCAAGATAACTGAAATACATCACAGGTGATATAATTTGCTGCTCAGTGATTGTAGTATTCTAGTCTGCATCTCCCCAAGGTAATAAATAAAACCTGGCCTGTTAGTGGGCCCTGAGGACAGGGTTGATGACCACTGGTATAGAGTGCCCACGTTCTTACATAAGATTTACCCTCCAGTTCCCTCCACTTGTTGGCGGTGTCAACAGCCGGTGTCTTGCCGAGAAAGTTCCCCCGGCAGATAAGGGCCCCCTCTCTACTGCGGTTGCGCAGTAGGAACAACAAGGGAGCCGCCGAAAAGAGCCGAAGCTGAACATCTGAGTCAGCTGTACACGGCGCCTGCACACTACATTCTACCCTATGTCCACGTTAAAGCCCCACCATCCAAGTGGACATAGAGTTAGAATAATAATATGCCGAGCGCAGCGAGGCTGTGCCTGAAGCGGCCTGTTACAAACTCTTTATTGAAATAGTCTTCGCACGCAGGCGCCCTGTACAGCTGACTCAGGTGTTCAGCTTCGGCTCTTTTCGGCGGCTCCCTTGTTGTTCCTACTGCGCAAGCGCTGCACCTGCGCAGTAAAGGAGGGTCCTTATCCGCCGAGGGGAACTTTCTCAGCAGAACACCGGTTTACTACTACACTTATTTGGACATGCCCCCTTGTCCGCCCCTTCTGGGAAACTATTCAGAAATTGGTTTTTAGACTGACAGACATTTCACTAACAGGCGACCTGACACAGTGCTTGCTTCACCTCACTCAGATTTTGAGGTGTAGATATAAGAAGTCAGTTCTTGATCCATCTTCTTAACGCCGCTAAAATATGTATACCGCAAAAATGAAAATGCTCGGAACCCCCATCAGTTGGTCGTTGGATAGCTGTGGTGAATGAAATTAACCTGATGAAACAAACGGCCGCATTAAAACGAAAAGGGGAACAATTCAATAAAACCTGGTTTTACTGGCACGATTTCCGGTACTCACAAGACTACAACACCTTTATGGCCTCCTCTGTAACTGTGCATGCATTCTCAACTTTTTTCTTTAACACCACCCCCTCCCCCCCTCTTTCCTTAATGACTTGGCAATGTCTTTTCTCACTCTTGCCTTCTTGTGTTCTATCATCTGATGTAATACCTTCTTTTTCCTATTGGGAAATGTATTAGTGTACACCAGCCTATGGGCTATTTTAGTGTCTTACACTGTTGCATTTCAATTCAGTCTAATGTAGTTTTTTATTGTTACCAAGTGGATATCATCCAACTCGCCATGTACCTAGCATACGGTGCTACTCTACCTTTGGTTTGTGTAACAGTCTATCCTTAATGTACCATATATCCATGCTGGATTTGTATTGTTCTTTCTGGTGCACACAATAAAACTTTAAATGACAAAAGACATATGAAAAACCCCAACTGAAGTGCTATTTGTAAAACTGTTTTTGATACTCTCTAAAAGGACTGATAAACTACAATATATAAAATGTTTGTTCTTGGAGTTAGATATTCTTTGACAACCCTCTTCCCCCACTGGATTGCGCAATATGTTCCCCTTATCCCCTTTTGCTTTACATATGGAGAGTGAAGAACAGAACACATTTCCAAATTCCCTGGATCTAATGATCAGTCTATTTTGCCGTGTCCTACTTCTGCTCATGCAGTTTTTCCTTCACATGCTCAGTTTAAATTGCCCTGTTTTGTGACTTTAAAGCGGACCTTCAGCCTCTCAATGATGAACCCACCTCTCCACCCCTCCTCCTGTCCTCTGCAGGAATACAGCTTTTTTTCTCTTTAGTTGACCTATGTTATATAAAGTCCGACCCTGCCTACCCATGCATGTCATTCGCTTAGGTGACTGACAAGCACACTGCCCACTGTGCCACCCAGGATATGTACATCACATAGCCCAGGAGGCATAGGCTTTCATTGAGGAAAGAGAGGAGGGGCAGGCCTGTCTGGCCATTATTGGGAGGCTTGCCAGCTGAACCCGGAACAGCCGGCAGCCTAGCGATGACGCCACAGGGAAAGATGGAGGTGCAGGACAGAGCGCTGCCAGAAGAGAAGAGGCTCTTAGCTGGATATCGCTAGATCCACTCAGTGGGTATCAAAAGTTAGCAGAACTCACCACCAGGTGGGTAAGGCTTAAAAAAAAAAAAAATCAAAGTAAAGTTTTTATTTAAATATTGGATAGAATTGGAAGGAGTTAGGACCTGCTGTTTATTGCTGTATGGGGCCCCATTGGGGACAACTAAACCACATTTCTTTGTACAGTCAACAAGACAGAAGGTGAGGATAATCCGTCCCATCTTTCTTAAAGGACAAGTTCACCTTTGGAATATTTTATATGTTCCATCCATTTTAGGATCTGCACACACACACACACACACACACACACACACACACACACACACACACACACACACACACACACACACACACACACACACACACCTTCTCCCTGCACCTGCTGTCACAATTTGAAAACAGCGCAGTCTTGCAGGGCTCCACCCACACAGCTACGTCATTCATTCAAGCGGCAAAGGATCTTTTTGTAAACAGTGCAACTGTGCAGGGGTCCGCCCAAACACAGCCACGTCATTCGTTCAGTTTCCTGTGAATGAAAAAACGACAGGTACTGTAAGCCCTTGCAGCGGACGACTTGTAATTCTCAATGAACAGTGAGGGTGCTAGTGAGAGACTTATAGTTAATTGATCTTCCTGCTCTCAGGTAACTGCCTGTCTGTATTGGAGATACGAGCAGACATTATCCTGAACAAAAAAAGAAGAGCAACGCCATCTAAGTGCAGCAATGAATATTTATTCCAAACAGATGAATAAAACTCACAGGAAAACAGAGATGTCACATGTATCTGTGTATAAAGTGTTCATCTGCTCTGGGGGGGGGGGGGGGGGGGGACGACAGGCTGCGGTGTGATGTAAAGTGTGAGGCTTTAGCCTGATGAAGGAGCAGGCATGCCCCAAATGTGTGCATCGGCATGCTCCACCTAACACTTGGATGTGACGTCGGCCGGCTTCTTGAGAGTGTACCCATGTCACAGGAAGCGTTGGGAGCCACCAGGGCAGCTGTGACTAGAGGCACTTTACATCACACCGCAGCCCGTCCTCCCTCAGAACAGATGAACACTTTATACCCAGACACATGTGCTGACATCTCTGTTATCCTGTGAGATTTGTTCATCTGTTTGGAATAAATAAACTTTATTGCTGCACTTAGATGGTGTTGCTCTTCCTTTTTGTTTTGTTTCATTTTGATTGCCCGCGCTCTTTCTATCCAGCTAACAGTGCGCCAACGATTGTTTGTCCTTGTTGTAGACAGTATCCTGAGAGTCTGCAGGAGCCAAATACTGCACTTGTGATCTGATCACGGTGCAATGCTCTGCAGGCTCCTTAGAAAAAAATAATAAATGCACTTTTTTTTAATCTGCAAAAGAAATGTGCATTTATTTATTTATTTATTTATTTCAAAAGATGAACGTAGTCTTTCATGATGCAGGCAGAAATGCAAGCATTTTAGTAGTATTGTGGGAAAGAGTTTAAAGCTCTATCAGTTTTTATTGCCATCTTTGGCTCTGTTAAAGAGATTCCCTCCAAATTTATAGGTAGTTACTGAGCAAGGAAATGATGGTAAATCTCTCCAGCAGGCACATAGCAGAAATCCTAATAAAGGTTCTAGAACTACTATTAATTTTATCTGAAATTCCGCTGTTTTTCTCACAAAGCCCCAGATGGCAAAATACACCACAATATTGGGGTCTCTCAACAAGGCCATAAAGATGTCAACTCTTCCACTGCAGGACCCCACAGTTTGGAGACTGAAGAGGGGAAATAGGGGACTACCCATTAGACTTTACAAAGGCTTTTGTAATTAGGAGGAGCCAAACAATAAACAAAGCCATCTTCATAGTGCATACTGCTTGGTTATAAAGATTTAACTATTGCTCTAAAAGAGATCCTTTAATTATTCGCTTCTTTGCAAAAAAAATAAAAACAGTCAACACTGCAACCGGAATTTTCTTCTTGGACTGGTGAAATGAACTCGAAGATGAAAGAGCGTGAGCACCCGTCGGAGGACAGTATCCACTCAACTTTCTCTCCTGTGTATCTGGCAGGGAGGGTCCCCAGAGCAAGCAGTAGAAGTGGAAAGGAAGGAGAAAGAACATGTGATGTGATCCACAGACCTAGAGTCTGTTTCATTAAGTACATGCTGATCCACCTGAATGGTGTCTCTGTGTTTCAGGTAATGCTGGCCATACACTATACGAAAAGTCAGCCGAAAATCGGTCATTTAGACCGTTTGTTCGTTTTTTCGGCCAGTTAATGGGCACAAAATCGATAATCGTTGGGACATTTTTGAGCCAAAAAAAATAAGGACAAGGTGGGACATTTTATGCATAAACCAACGATAAATTGAAAGGTTAATGTGTTTCCAGTCCGAACTGTCTCTGCTAGGTATATGTAAAAAAAAAACGAACATTTATTTCTGTCCACCGAACGATTTATCGGTCATTACATGATGGTACAATCGTTTGTGGTTCACGGCCGAATGTTCGTTTTTCGAAAATGGGTTCGGCCGATTTTTCGTATAGTGTATGGCCAGCATAAGTTTGTTGATTGAGAGGCTGTGGGAAAAGCCTACACATGATCCTTATGATGGGATACACTCCAACTAATTAAGATATTCAATTATATTATAGTTACCATTGCCTAAGCACAAGTTCACGTTAGATCTATGAGCAGTATGCTACCTCTATAAGCACCCTGATTGACTGATCCCAGGGGAAGAATTCATCATCGTCCAAAACAATCAGCACCTTTCTTCAAAAAGATAGGTCTGAGATCACTGGTACATGGCCAGTACAAAAATATTCACACTTAAGCCAGGTACACGATAGGAAAATCGGACGAATAGACGTCCAATTTTCCATGAAGGTGCGTAAGCGCCGATGGGTAGAACTTGTATGAATTAGCCAAGACTATGTTAAGCTAATGTGTATGTATTAAATGGCAATGCGTTTTCTATATCCATATTAATGTGTTACATACAATTTTACTGACATCACTGTCATAAGGCTATTTTAAAACCACCAAGACACATGTACATCTATAAAAATATTAAATAAAAAAAACAAACAAAATTACAAAAAACACAACAAAAAATTAGAAGCACATTTTCAGAATGCAAGGTTAGTAGAATTACATAAAAATTTCAGATTACAGATAACCATCACCAGAAATTGTTGACATTTGAATTGCTGACAATTAGGAAAATGCACAACTAGATCAGGGGGTAGGTAGATAGTCCTAATAAAATGGTAAGGGGGAGAATAAGAGGACTGAAAAATGAATGAGGATTAGGGAGGAGTCATTGTTTTCAGCTCTAGTTGTAATACTACCTGAATAATACTTGGACTTGTTGAGCTCCATCAATGTGTCTTTCCAATTATTGTACCAAGGGACACTAGCTTTAAGAGAGCGATCTGACAGAGAGAATACGGCATTATTTAACCAAATAAAATAAACATTACTTTAAATCAAAGGGGTGCAAATATGTCCTAAACATTTCAGAAGAATACACGGTAGATGTAAAACACTATCTTAGTGCAATTACATCTATTGTTGATAGTTAATCTATTTTGTATTTAAAAAAAAGAAAATACATCAAGAGTTAAAATCATTAAAGCAGAGGTAAACTCACAAAATTAAAAGAGAAGTGTGGACTTAAAAAAAAAAAAAATTATACTCGCCTAGGTAGATGCAGCATTCTGTCCCCCTCCAGCTCTGCAGTGAGAATTGAGCGATCAAACACCACCGATCACTCATTTCTCCCTCTGCTCTGAGCAGAGTAGTGACTGTCTCTAGCTCTCTGCTTTGCCCCTCTCCAGCACTCACTAAAATGCTGGGCTGTGGAAGGGGTGAGAGTGGCAGGCACAGGCTCTCAGCGGATAGCTGAGAGGCTAAGCCAGATGTTGGTCCAGGCATCTGGGTGGATCCTGACCATCACCTGAGTGACATCCACCAACAGCGTGCTTTAGCCCACTGATAGATGAATACAGGAAAAGTACAGATAAAATAGATTTGGCCATACTTCTCCTCTAAAGGCTGTCACACCTAAAAGCTAACCTTACATATAGCCCAAAGGTAGTGCGCAATTCAGGAGAACATATTCCATTGCCTTTTACTTCCAGTTATTCTTTGTGAGGTTGAAAAGTGGCACATACGAAATATCTGTTAAATTCTTGCCATGCGTCACGTGTCAGCATTTGAGCTAAGCTGTGCAAGAGAGGTAGGGTCAGTCCTCCCCCCTTTCCCAGCAGGAGCTCTCGTGAACTCCTAATACTCTATTACCCCGTAGACACAGAGAATGGCTGGTGTCATGGGTCACCAGTGCTACAGCAACAACAGTTTTAAAACAAGGCCTGGATTCTTTGATTTTAATTCAGTATTGATGTTACGTCTACCAACAACAAAATTGAGTGTGAAAATTTAGCCAAGATAGCGCCAGGGGAGTGGTGTAGCCTGCTGTGGTTGTAAACCTAAGACATGAAAAGTAAACAAAGCAGATCCTTCTATAGTGTGTACTTGCATCAATCCAGAGCACTGTGTGTGTTTTTAGTCTGATTCCTCTGCTATCTGCACGAGTCATTTCTGACAGGCTACGCCATCTCCAAGAGATTGCGGGGACAGGGAAGGCTTGAGATTGGCAGCCTTAGCTGTGCATGTTTCCTTATGTGTAGAAGGTGTGTCCATTCCCTCCACTCTGGTCTCAGATTACACTCAGCTCTCTTCTCTGAACTGTGAAGAATGGCATCAGATTCCTCCAGCCACACAAACAATGGAGGACTCCCTCACCCCTGCTAGGACATTGTTTTCCTAAAGCAGCTCCCGCTGTTGTCAGAATACACTGATCAAGAAAAGTTTTCTAGCATATTCCTTCCACTTCTGTCAAGCAGGGATTGTCACACACTGATCAAAACTCGCCCAGTCCCTGCTGTCCCAGCTGAAGTTCAATCAATGTATGGCAAGCTTAAGAAAGGAGAAGTTCACCTTTTATGTTACACCCATATTCAGGGTGTAACATGTAGCCGCAAAGGCTGCCAGACCTTGTTGTCTTGCCCCACACTTCCATTTTTTTAAAACATTTTGACAGCTGAGGGGGCTCTCAAAATTTTTTATTTTTTTTTAATGCTGACGTGTGGGGCTCTGCCCACCCGGTTCACTCATTCACAGCACTCTGAATGAAAAAGCTGTCGGCTTGTTGTTTTCATTGAACTACCATGGCGCTGTGGGTGTTCATTCATTTTTCCTGTCAGCGTGTATAGGCTTCCTCATTCAAAGTACGAGCAAGCAGATACGCTGACAGATCTGCAGGAGATCTGATCAATGGTGCAATGCTTTACAGGCTCCTGCAACAAAAAAAAATAAATGCACATTTTTTTACCTGCAAAAAAAAAATGTGCATGTATTGTTTTTTGTGAAAAGGTGAACGTATCTATGGGGTTGATTTACTAAAACTGGAGTGTGCAATGTCTGGTGCAGCTGTGCATAGAAACCAATCAGCTTCCAGGTTTTGTCAAATCTTAATAAACAAGCTGAAGATTGGCTACCATGCACAGCTGCACCAGATTTTGCACTCTCCAGTTTTAGTAAATCAACCCCTGTGCACTCTGGATTGCTGTGATAATGCCAGATCTGCTGCTACAGTATGTCTAAATGTACACACAAATTAGTAACTCTCAGGATGCACAAAAGCTGCTTTATCTGCATACAAAGACATGTTCAAGCAGCCTCTTGTGTTATGGTCATCCTTTTACGTTACATCAGCATCCTACCATATTGACAGGTTCACCATTTCATTAGTTTGAAGGCAACTACACAAAAGAAATTTAAAAGTAGAAAACAAGTATGCAAAAGTAACTTCATAAAACAAATATGCCACTGATCTTAAAACATAAAAAAGGTATGTCAACTTTTGTACTAATGTATACCAAAACCTATATACATAACTCACCAAATCCAAACGGTAAGCAAAAAAAATACAAAAATATTAAAATTTCATGAATCACATTTAGTTGCGATTTACAACTAACTAGAAACAAACCAATCTACATGCTAGAAATAAAAACATTAAAAAAAATAATAATTCCTGCCACCTGTTAGAAATGGGGATTTTGAATTCAGTCAGTACAGTATGTGCAAAATGTGTTTATGAGATCTCTAGGATTTCTTATGGGACACTTCAAATAGTACACAGCTTTGTCATAACCATCATTGCATCACAGCCTTACTATATTACAAATCCTATAACAGCAGATGTTTACTCCTTAACCACTTCAATACTGGCACTTTTACCCCCTTCCTACCCAGGCCAATTTTTAGCTTTTAGCTCTGTCACACACTTTGAATGACAATTGTGTGGTCATGCAACACTGTATCTATATGAAATTATCTTTATTTCACACAAATATAGATTTCTTTAGGTGGTATTTGATCACCACTGGGTTTTTTGCTAAGAAAAAAAAAACAGAATTTTTTCTTTGTTTCGCATATAAAATTTTGCAAATAACCTTTCTTCATACATTTAGGCCAAACTGTACTCTGCTAAGATTCCTTGGTGAAAACAACCCAAATCAGTGTATATTATTTAGTCTGTAGGAGAGTTACTGATTCCACAAACTTTGGTGTATATATATCTGAAAAGCAATCAATCAATCCTGATGTACTGACAGCTTATCTCATTTCTTGAGGCCTGAAAAGCCGGGACAGTACAAATATCAGCCAAATTACCCCTTTTTGGAAAGTAGACAGCTCAAGGTATTTAGTAAGAGGCATGGCGAGTAATTTGTCAAAATTTTTTGGAAAATTAAGAAATGTCAAAAAATGTCACAATTAGTTTTTTTTACATACTGTCATCAGTGCAGTACAGCGTCATTATATAACTGGTGTGGTGGAGATCAGGATCAGTGACAGATTGCAATGCAGCTCAGCTGCACATGTGGCACATTCCAGTAGGACATCATATGATGTTCACCCGAAACGACAAATGTCCCACCTAGCTGTCATTTGACAATAGGCTGGGCAGGGAGTGGTTAAAGTGGTTCTAAAGTCAGAACATGCATTTCCTGCATTACATCCCAACACTTTTGCATCCCCCCTCTCTAAACACTTACCCAACACCTCCACCAATCCAGCGCTGTACCGTCTGCAGTAGCTCTTCTCCCCTCTTCCTGCTTCCACAAGACACGTCTAAATCAGTGGTAGCCATATTCTCCTCCTACGGTCAGTCAAATCTTGTGAATAGAGAGCAGGGGGTGTGGCTGAGCCATGCTGCTTTTGTCTATGGATGCACTTAGTTTTCTCGCTGAGGGGGCACTCATAAGAAGGAGGAAAGTACAGTGTCGGTGGGGGGACTCCAGAAGAGGAGGAAAGGGGCTTGAGCAATACCAGCAGGACTTCCGGTCTGACGCCACTTCCTGCATTGTGGAATGCATGCTGGATCCCAGGAAATATTGGACAGTGGTAGTGTGTACTACACATTTGACTGGCTGGTTTATTGTGGTGCCAGTTTTACAGATGTTTTTAAATAGAGAAGTAGGTGATCTATGCCCTGGTTTGTGTCCTCTATGTTTCATGAGCCATAACGATATAAGGATGACCGGCGCCATCCAGTGGAGCTCTTGAGGTGGTTGGAGAATTTTGGAAGAGATCTGTAGTTTTGACAAAAGTGCTGTTTTGACCTTCCTTTGGAATAAAAGGGGTCAAATCACTCTGGTGAGCAGCAATTTGTTTTTATAGGAAACTGTGGCAAGTATGTTGTGAAGTACTGAATATTACACACACCATTTACCTTCAGAAGTGTGACACTTTGAATGGACACGATTGGAGTGATTATCATGGACACCTTGGGGTTGATTTACTAAAACTGGAGAGTTCAAAATATGAAATCACTTCCTGAATTACTGGCATCTTAAAAGGCGCCAGTTTTAAAAAATAGAAAGTGTTCAAAAACGCAGATTTTGACGTTTTGAATACTTTCAAGTGCACTGGAGGGGCTGGGGGTCTTTAAACCCAATCCCTCCATAAAGAGTACTTGTCATCACCTATTACTGTCACAAGGGATGTTTACATTCCTAGTGATAGCAATAACAGTGATAAAAAAAAAAAATTAAATGTACAGAATATCGGCAGACAATATCTGAGAGGTTGCTGAAATATCAGTATCGTATCGGCACCGAAAAAACAATATCGGTCGATCCCTACTGACTGGTTTCTATGCAGAGCTGCACCAAATTTTGCACTCAGTTTCAGTAAATCAACCGTGTCTGCACTATAAAGCCCTTTACGAAGCATAATAAGCACCATTGTGATTTCGCACAGTTGGTTGGAATTCAAAGCACTTATGTGGAACACTGTTTGAATTGTTTTGAGAAAGTCTGAATGCTGGTCGTACTCAAATGAATTTGGGATAAGGTGCCGACATCAAGTAGACCTAGCATCTAGACCGGGGGGGGGGTCCAATTCTCTGGATTATTTTAGAATATATGATTTTAGGCAGAAGTATTTTATAGGCTATACTTTCTAATTTGGATTAGGAGTACATAAGATTTCATTTCACAACTGCACAGTTTGCACATTTAGTTGGTTTAAGAGTTTGGTATTTTTTTGGATTTTTGCACACATCAATAATCATTTAATAAAAACCACACCTCCAGAACAAGTCTTTCTCTGACAAGTTATGTCAGGTCAAAGTAAATTCCCTTTACTCACTTTGCTGGGGACAACCTTTTCATCAGACAGCAAGTGAAGAAAACTCTTCAACAGCAACACAGACAGAGGTACAAACACCTTTCTTCAAGTTACTGTTTAATGAAAACCTACCTGCTGGTCTAATGGTCTTTTCACATGGATGTCCAGCCCAGATCCACCTTTTGGATTTTCAGGCAGATCTTAACAGAAGTTCTATTCAAGTCCATAGGCAGGCAGATGTTACCAAGAGCGTCCATTTACATCCGGTGACCAAAGACCAAGTCTGTACTGGTCAGAAGAGGAAAAAAAACTTTTTTTTTTCTGTATTTCTGGACCTAAATGAGAGGCATTTGAGGTAATTGGATGTAAATGGACAAACGTCTGTTTACATCTGCTTGCCTATGGACCTAACATGGGTCTGTTAAGTCAGGAAGAAGAACAAACACAGATATCACAAACGTAACATCCGTACTGTTCAGGTGATCGGAATGGACACGGACCATATGGAAGGGGCCTAATGATTACAAAGAATTACTAAGTTATCTCTGATTGATAATACAAACCCTGGACAAGTGTTCAGTAAATCACTTCTTTATCTCTGAGTTTCCTGCCCATCAGCTCCTTCCCACTAAGAAACCCAATCTGTTGGAACAATGCTGTTGGCTCAGGTCAACAGCACCAGTCTAGTTTGCTCAATTGCTGCACCCACTCTGCTGTGAGCGCACCTAACTTTCAGTCAGTGGGGTTTTCTTCCCAGGCAGTGTCACCTACACTCCCCCCATGCATGTATAGTGACAGCACTTGTCTAGAGTAAGAGACTGGTGTCCAGAGACAAGCACTGTGATGCAAAACTAAGGAGTGGTTCATTTTCTGCTGAGCAGTGTGGTCAAATAGTGCAGGGCAACATGCTAGTTCAGCATCCACACCATCCAAACAGGACTACATGATCAGAAAATGAAGGAAAATCTCTAAGTGCATCTCAGATAGCAGTAATAGCTCACAGGGGTCTTTTAACAGACTTTAACCAGGTATATGTTTGCAGACTTGTGCACTGGGTGAAATTTATGCTACATTTACATTTTCTCACCCTCTAAATACACCTCTATGTTAGGCAATGCACATAGAGGCATTTACAGGCTTATTAGGAGAAGCTTTTGGGCAAAAAAAAAGCTTGAGGGGCCTAAATGTATGTAAACGCGCCTAAATGTTAGGCGCGTTTAGCGCTTAAGCATTCATTTCAATTGCCAGAATAAATATTCTGGCCAATGGAATGAACGCCCAAATGCTTAATGCGCCTAAACGCATTGGCAAAATGCCATTTTAGGTGCACTTTTTAAGGTGTTCAGAGGAGCTGGGCAAACAGCATGTATACCACAGCCTTTCTCAACTAGCTTTCAGAGAAACAACATTTCCTCCTGAAGTTGCTAGTAGTTCTGTGAGCAATAAGCAATGGAGAAAAGATCTCCAAGCAAAGCTGACCACTGCAAGGGAAATTTTCCACTGTTATACTGTATCAGTGTTGAACAATAACGCACACCACAATTTTCACGGTTGTTATTCATATATTTTCAAAGGGTAACTCCATTTTCATGGGGAAAAAATAATATAGTACAGTAATACCTTGAGTTACGAGCATAATTAGTTCCAGAAGAATGCTTTTAATCTGAAGCACTCGTATATTAAAGAGAGTTTCACCATAGGAAAATAATGGAAACTCAGATAATCCGTTCCACAGCCACTGTTTGTTTATGCAGTACCGGATGTGGCCAGAGGTGCGGGGGCCCCAGAGACACTCGGAGAGTCTCCGAGACCACTCAGGAACGGAGTGTTTCCGAGTATCTCTGAACGTCACCGGCTCCCCCGCACCTCTGGTCAAATGCGGTCAATCCCTTGCAACAAAAATTTCATTTTTGGTATGATATTTTCTAGTAGGAAATTACATCTAAAAGGATGCAGATCCAGCAGCTTTCCTCATAGCCCTGCAGCTACAGCAGCTGATTGATAATTATGAAACTACGCCCATTAAACTCACTTAGCACAGAGGCACTGAGGAGCAAACTGATTTCTTCAGAATAAAGAAGGTAGGAATCTGCAACAAAGTTTGTTAAAATCCTCGCACTGTACATAGATCACCCAGAGGGGAATGTTTTTTTTCTCAACAAAAAGTGGAGTCACGCTTTAAGTTAGGTTTATTACTGAAAATAAATTTTGTTGTATATACCAGGTGGATGTTAAAGCAGATCTATGATCAAAATGTAAAATCATATATTAATTGCCACACTTCTATTAATATAAATGTGCACCATCTTGAAGTTTGTAAACTTACTTTGTGACGCCCCTACACATTTACATCCTTGAATTCATTAACACATACCTTCTGAACTACAAATGTGCTAAAAGGAGAAGTTTCACATGGCGGAGTCCCTACAGGAATCACTGCTTGAAAGCAAAAAAGGTACCATGGGATACTGTATGGAGCCCTTACAAATAGAAAGTAAACAGCAGAGTAAAAGCTGCAAAGCATGCTGGGAATCCAGGAAACTGTGGAAGGAGATAGCCAGCAGAAAATCACAACATGAATGGAGATTTTTCAAACAAGTTAATGTTGGATTGTCAAAAATAACTATTGTTTGTATTATTATTACAATGCTGAGGTTATAAAGGTAAAGTGTATGCTGCAACCACAGATTTCCTTTAACCACTTGCCTACTGGGCACTTAAACCCCCTTACTGCCCAGACCAATTTTCAGCTATTGGTGCTCTCCCACTTTGAATGACAATTACTCAGTCATGTAATACTGTACCCAAATTTATTTTTTTTACATTTTTTTCATACAAATAGAGCTTTCTTTTGGTGGTATTTGATCACATCTGGGTTTTTTATTTTTTGCACTATAAATGAAAAAAGACCGAAAATTTTGAAAAAAAAAAAGCATTTTTCTTAGGTTCTGTGATAAAATTTTTGCAAATTAATAATTTTTCTTCATAAATTTTGGCCACAATTTATACTGCTACATATCTTTGTTGAAAATAACCCAAATTAGTGGATATTATTGGGTCTGTGTGAAAGTTAGAGAGTCTACAAGCTGTGGTGCAAATCATAAAAAATTGATCACACTCGATGAACTGGTGGCCTATCTCATTTCTAGCGACCCGAACAAGCCAGAAAAGTACAAATACCCCCCCAAATGACCACTCTTTTGAAAGTAGACATTCCAAGGTATTTAGTAAGATACATGGTGAAGTTTTTGATGTTGTCATTTTTTCCCACAATTCTTTGCAAAATGAAGATTTTTTTTTCTCACAAAATTGTCATTGAAATAGGTTATTTCTCTCACATGGCATGTGCATACCACAAATGACTCCCCAAAATACATTCTGCTACTCCTCCTGAGTATGGCGATACCATGTGTGGCACTTTTTCACAGCCTAGCCACATAGAGAGGCCCAACATGCAGGGAGCACCTTCAGGTGTTTTAGGAGCATAAATTGCTCCTAAATCTAACTTGTTGACCACCTATTACACTTTTGAAGGTCCTGGAGCACCAGGACAATGACATGTGGCACTGATGACAGATGGCACTAATACGTGGCACGTGACACTGATGACAGATGGCACTAATACGTGGCACTGATGACAGATGGCACTAATACGTGGCACTGATGACAGGTGACACTGATGACAGATGGCACTGATATGTGGCATTGGGGACAGGTGTCACTAACAGGTGGCACTGGGGACAGGTGGCACTGACAGGTACTGTGGGCACTGTGTTTTATTTAGTGTTCACTCATGCTGCAGCACAGAAGCTCTCCCTCCTCACATGTGTTCTCTGGGTGAGGAGGGAGAGCTGGCAATGAGAGATGATCTCATATGTTTACATTTGAGATCATCTCCCAGTGGACACGCCGATCGAGTGCTAAATGGCCGCTGTGATTGGCCATTTAACGCGATCTGTGATTGGCTGTGTCCAAGGCACACGGCCAACACAGATTTTCCCTGATGCACGCCCGTGGCAGGGCACGGGGAACAAGTAAATGGGGGACGTCCAGGGATGCCCTCCTGGCAATTAAGCGCCGCGCTGTAGCCATCTTTCGGCTATAGCGCGGGCGCGAAGTGGTTAAACAATGATCTGGTGTAGGTGTTATTTACTATGTACAAATGACTGAAAATGCCAATTAACTGAGCTGTAATCAGATTTGACAGGAGCAAAAAAGTTTAGAAAGGCTCATCTATATTCACATCTGACATCACTTGGTGCTGTACTAAGAAAATTGTGAACACAAAAAACTGCCCTATTACCAAAGTATAATACAGTATTTGCATTAATTAGCACACCAGAAAAGAACACATTTTCATGCAGTGCTAACAACATTCCTACACCACAACAAAATACAAGGGGTTATATAACAAAAAAGTAGGAGGTTTTGTGTTTTTACATGCTTCCAAAACACATGAAAAAGCAGGTCATACAAACTAATAATATGATCAATGTTTTTCTTTTTGCATTTTTTATTTCACTGTGCTAAAAAGAGCCCAAAAGTGCTAAAACACTAATGCCCTATACACACGGTCGGACATTGATCGGACATTCCGACAACAAAATCCATGGATTTTTTCCGACGGATGTTGGCTCAAACTTGACTTGCATACACACGGTCACACAAAGTTGTCGGAAAATCTGATCGTTCTAAACGCGGTGACGTAAAACACGTACATCGGGACTATAAACGGGGCAGTAGCCAATAGCTTTCGTCTCTTAATTTATTCTGAGCACGCATGGCACTTTGTGTGTCGGATTTGTGTACACACGATCGGAATTTCCGACAACGGATTTTGTTGTCGGAAAATTTTATAGCCTGCTCTCAAACTTTGTGTGTCGGAAATTCCTATGGAAAATGTGTGATGGAGCCTACACACGGTCGAAATTTCTGACAACAAGGTCCTATCACACATTTTCTATCGGAAAATCCTATCGTGTGTACGGGGCATAAGGGGTTGATTTACTAAAGGCAAACAGTCTGTGCACTGCCAGTGCAGTTGCGCTAGATCTGGGAGGAAGCTCTGAAATGAGGGAAAAAGCTCTACTGATTTATATCATCCAAATCGTGTGCAAGCAAAAATGCTGTTTTTTAATTTTCCTTGTGTGTTCCCCACTCAGATCTAGAGCAACCGCACTTGTAGTGCACAGAGTATTTGCCTTTAGTAAATCAACCTCCATGTCTTAATTGGCCATGCAGTTCAGATAATTAAAGCAGTATTGAACCTAAAAAACAAAAAAAATTATATATTGAAACTTATTTATTATTAGATATGGGGGCTGCATTAAAGTGATATAAAAGTCCCTATTATTTAAAAAAAAAAGGTTAAGAAAACAAACATGTCATACCGTACCTGTTCTGTGTAATGGTTTGCACAGAGCAGCCCAGATGCTCCTCTTCTCGGGTCCCCTGCCAGCGCTCCTGGCTCCTCCCTCCTGCCGAGTACCCCCAGAGTAAGAAGCTTGCAATGGCGACTCCTGAGCTGTGGCTCTGCGTGTCCATTCACACACACAGCCGCAGCTCCTCTCTCTTCTGATTGGCAACAGCGGGAGCCATTGGCTCAGCCAATGAGGAGGCAGAAGCCCCAGTGAGCCGGGGCACTTGCGCACATCGCTGGATCGAGATGGGGCTCAGGTAAGTATTATGGGGGCTGGGGGGGTTTTACCTTGATGCATTCTATTGAGCCTTAAGAACCACTTTAATCTTTGCATTTTTTTTTTTTTGGCTTTTTTCCCCTCTAATTTCACCTGGCGATCTGGACCCAGTAACACATCTCCAGTATTGGAGTCTCCACACTCTGGAGGAGGGAGCAACAGAGACATCTTTGGACATCAGCATTGTAGAGCTGCACGATTCTGGCTAAAATGAGAATCACAATTTTTTTGCTTAGAAGATACACCGCGAAAATCGTGATCTAACTTTACTCGAGAATACTCGCGGTGTAACTCTCCCCTCAAGCTGATACATCTGCGGCACAGCTTGTTCTGTGAAAAACAGACTTACTAGCAGGATCACCAGGTAAAAATAAAAGAAAGAAAGCCTAAAAAAAAAAGAGAAATCTAGTTCAGCCATCACATCTAAGAATTGGTGAGCTGCAATATAATAAATGTTTGCTTTTGGGTTTAACTACTTGCTGCCCACCCGCCGTCATATGACGGCGGGACAGTGCAGCTGTTATCCTGGGCCACCGTCATATGACGGTGCAGCCTTCCAGGCAGCCCAGGGGGCGCGTGCGTGCCCGCTGCATCGCTCGGGTCCCGGTGCGCGTGCCCGGCGGCCGCGATGTCCGCCGGGCACCCGCGATTGCCCGGTAACCGAGCAGGACCGTGGATCTGTGTGTGTAAACACACAGATCTACGTCCTGTCAGATGGGAGGAGACCGATGGTGTGTTCCTTGTACATAGGAACACCAATCGGTCTCCTCCCCTTGTGAATCCCCTCCCCACACAGTTAGAATCACTCCCTAGCAACACATTAACCCCTACAGCGCCCCTACTGGTTAACCCCTTCATTGCCAGTCACATTTATACAGTAATCAATGCATTTTTATAGCACGGATCGCTGTATAAATGTGAATGGTCCCAAAAATGTGTCAAAATTGTCCGATGTGTCCGCCGCAATATCGCAGTCATAATAAAAATCGCAGATCGCCGCCATTACTAGTAAAAAAAAAAATAATAATAAAAATGCTATAAATCTATCCCCTTATTTTGTAGACGCTATAACTTTTGCGCAAACCAATAAATATACGCTTATTGCGATATTTTTTACCAAAAATATGTAGAAGAATACGTATCGGCCTAAAATGAGGAAAAAATTAGTTTAAAAAAAAAAAAACAAATTTGGATACTTATTATAGCAAAAAGTAAAAAATATTGTGTTTTTTCAAACTTGTCACTCTTGTTTTGTTTATAACACAAGAAATAAAAACCGCAGGGGTGATCAAATACCACCAAAAGAAAGCTCTATTAGTGGGGAAAAAATGATAAAAATTTCATTTGGGTACAGTGTTGTATGACCGCGCAATTGTTATTCAAAGTGCGACAGCGCTGAAAGCTGAAAATTGGCTTGGGCAGGAAGGGGGTGAAAATGCCCTGTATGGAAGTAGTTAAAATTGTTTTAACTAAGTGTCCAGCTTAGCAGAGTGAAAGAGAAACAGGCACATGGTCTGCACATGGTCTTTTGTAAAAAGCCGCTGACAGGCAGGGTTTTATAACAGAAGAGACCCTAGGGGTCACTTCGGTCATAAATGACCCCAATACCTGTCAGTGGAAAATACGACGCGGCTCTGCGTGCCACTGCAAAGTGACACCCATGCGGAAATGACATCACCGCAGCCCGACCATTCAAGCGGCTGAAGATTTGAAACCCGGAAGGAGGAACGGGTTAACGTGGAAGTGCCATTGATCAGAGAGAGCTGTGACAGCCCAATACTGGACGACTCCATCTGTAGGCAACCTGCAGGGGGGCACTTTTTTAGTCTCTTAATGAGACTTTACTACCACTTTAACAATAGGAAAACTGTACTTTATACAGTTACAATAAGGGTCAACCGATAATGTTTTTTCAAGGCCGATACCGATTTTTCGGCTGCCTTTCAGGCTGATATTCTATACATCACTGTCACCTATCACCAGATGCAGCATGTCACTTGCCACTGTCACCCAGATGCAGCATGTCACCTGCCACCCAGATGCAGCGCGTCACTTGCCACTTTCCCCTGCCACCCAGATGCAGCTTGTCACTACCTACACTACTTCTGGCAGTCTCTACTAAGTGGTGTCCGAGCAGGTAAACTTCCACATGCGGGCGGTGAGAGGTGACCTAACTATCTCTCTGCTTGTCTACGGCTGCAAATCTGTCAAGAGCAGCCTTCATGGCCCTGCTGTAGGGGCGGAACAGCGAGGATGCGAGGCCGGCAGTGAGAGATGATGTCATCTCTCTGCTGCCTGCCACACCGCTGACAGAGATTGGCAGAGACTGCAGCAAGCGCTGCGCAGGGACAGGGGGAGGTGGTCTGACCAATATTGGTAACATTGGTAAGTTTCTGACCAATCACTTGAAAAATGTGATTTTTTTTTTGGCCCCCAAAAACCATCGGTCGACCCCTACTTTTCAATATATAAAAACAGCTGCACATCCCCAAAAGTTTCAACCAGGCACAGAGGATGTGAACCATCTGGAACGCTGGTGCAATGTTCAGGCTCTGCAGACAATTCATTCAGCTTTGGGTCAGTACCAAGATACAGACCTCCAGTTACGGGGATGGAGGAAGTACCAATAGACTACAAGTTCAGTGACATCAAAGCCCTTGTGCTCCATTGAGATTTACAAGTCCTTCTACCACAGAGGTAGCCTCCCCCTTCAAACAACTGGGAAGAACCACCAAAACAACTGCGCCAAAATAAAAATCAAACAGAAACCTAAAGAAAAGAACCCTGTAATACAGGTGAGTGGTGGAGGGGGGGGGGGGGTTTAGGGATGGGGGGCTGGGAAATGGCACCATGCTACACCCTAAATATGGTGCAACATATAACATGCAGTGCATTACCCTTTAAAGCAGAGTTCCAGTCAAAAGTGGAAGTTCCGCTTTAAGGCCTCCTCCCCAGCTCCTGTTTGTGAAACGGAGATGTGTTCCAGTGTTGTGTCGAGAAGTGCCCGCTATCGAGAAGTGTCCATGAACGGCGCATGCGCCACACACGCGCCGTGCAAAACAGCACAACAGTTGATTTTACGATTAGCTGTTGTGACGGTGAGATGGCGCCTGCGCACAAAAGCCAACGGAAGACTTTTTTCTGTCAGATTGTGCCCCGCGCTGAGTTCATGTTGGCCAGGGGCAGATTTCTACATATTGTGGGCGGATTTATAAATGAAGGGCAGTTGGGGGCCAGTACTGCAAAACAAAACTTTTTATGCTAAATACGCCCTGCAAACCCGCCCATCAGTTGGCTAAACACGCCCCGCGAGCCTCCAGAAAGAATAGCATAAAAAGTTTTGTTTTGCAGCACTGCCCATCATTTATAAATCCGCCCAATATGAACTCGCTACGGGACACAATCTGACAGAAAAAAATTCTTCTGTGGGCTATTGTGCGCAGGCGCTGTCTCAACAGCTGATCATAAAATTTAGCTGTTGTGCTGTTGCGCATGGCGCATGCGCCGTTTGTCCCGGGCACTTCGACAAAACACTGGTCACCTTAGGTGATCGAAAGCGGAAGTTCTCCCTCCCAAAAGTCTTCTGGGACATATGACAGGTCCTAGAAGACTTCGGGACCAGTCGCAGAGCGCAGCACCTCTTGCACATGCGCAGTGGGCACCCGGCTACGAAGCCTCAAGCTGTCACAGCCGGAAGCCCATAGTAGAGATGCCAAAGGGAGGACACCAAGAGAACACAGCACGTGTGAGTGCACCGCTGGATCGTGGGACAGGTGAGTGGCTGTTAAAAGTCAGCAGCTATACTTTTTGTAGCTGCTGACTTTAAAAAAAAAAAAAATATATATATAACTATATATATATATATATATATATATATATATAACTATATATATATATAAAACAATATAACTATATAACTATATATATAAAACAATATAACTATATATATATATATATATATATATATATATATATATATATATATATATCTGGAACTCCACTTTGGGTAAATTTATACATCCTGATGAACCTGGCGGGTTTATTTACAACTTTACTGCTCTACGTCTTGCAGAACTTCAATTCCAGCACAAGTGCTATTTTTTTTTTTTTTTTCTTTCTTTTAACCGGAGAAAGTATACACCACTTTCAGGGATTCCACAATGATCTAAAAAGAGGCAACTGAATAATGGGAACCCCATCCATAGCATTACACAATGTAGAGTATAAGTATAATAATATCTAGACAGGTACTTTGCTTGGTTAGTAAATCTTATAAAGAACCTGCCTGCATTACAGTTCTACACAAAAGCACAGCAAATTTTTGAACTTAAGAAATGTAAAATAGGGGACCCCAGCATCAAAAAGCAATGCAAATGAATACTAACATTCTACTAAAATATAAACATTTCTAAAAGAAGGTAAGCAAGGTTGACGTCTTACAAAACTAAGGCCTCTCTAACATTGCCCACCCAAAGCATACCATACAGCCGCATGTTTACGTGCTGCAGCTGCAACGTTTTGTGCTTCAGCAAATTTCAAATGGTAGGTTGAGATGACAGGTGGCACCATCTCGCCTATTTAAGTGAATGAAGCCACCCTCCAAACACTTGGCTCATGATTGCTGTACATTAGTCTCAATGAAAACTGCCATTGAATCGTTTTTTAGAGAGTGAGCAAATATGAATTATGCCTTTGACTGGTCATGGTAAACCCGCATGCCAACTACTGGAATTCACAGAAAAACAAAATATAGTGGTAACTGAATGGTGCAAACTACTTCAGTTAAACCCTGGATTTCACCTGGTTCACCGTGGCATACAATAGATGAAGCGTCAAAACTGCACATTGTGGAGTTTGCCTTACAGCGAAACACACAACGTCCACAGACACCGAGACGCGCAGCATACACAGACACCGAGACGCGCAGCATACACAGACACCGAGACGCGCAGCATACACAGACACCGAGACGCGCAGCATACACAGACACCGAGACGCGCAGCATACACAGACACCGAGACGCGCAGCATACACAGACACCGAGACGCGCAGCATACACAGACACCGAGACGCGCAGCATACACAGACACCCGAGACGCGCAGGAGACACAGACACCCGAGACGCGCAGGAGACACAGACACCCGAGACGCGCAGGAGACACGGACACCCGAGACGCACAGGAGACACAGACACCCGAGACGCACAGGAGACACAGACACCCGAGACGCACAGGAGACACAGACACCCGAGACACACAGGAGACACAGACACCCGAGACACACAGGAGACACAGACACCCGAGACACACAGGAGACACAGACACCCGAGACACACAGGAGACACAGACACCCGAGACACACAGGAGACACAGACACCCGAGACACACAGGAGACACAGACACCCGAGACACACAGGAGACACAGACACCCGAGACACACAGGAGACACAGACACCCGAGACACACAGGAGACACAGACACCCGAGACACACAGGAGACACAGACACCCGAGACACACAGGAGACACAGACACCCGAGACACACAGGAGACACAGACACCCGAGACACACAGGAGACACAGACACCCGAGACACACAGGAGACACAGACACCCGAGACACACAGGAGACACAGACACCCGAGACACACAGAAGACACAGACACCCGAGACACAGGAGACACAGACACCCGAGACACACAGGAGACACAGACACCCGAGACACACAGCATACACAGACACCCGAGACACACAGCATACACAGACACCCGAGACACACAGCATACACAGACACCCGAGACACACAGCATACACAGACACCCGAGACACACAGCATACACAGACAGCCGAGACACACAGCATACACAGACACCCGAGACACACAGCATACACAGGCACCCGAGACACACAGCATACACAGGCACCCGAGACACACAGCATACACAGGCACCCGAGACACACAGCATACACAGGCACCCGAGACACACAGCATACACAGGCACCCGAGACACACAGCATACACAGGCACCCGAGACACACAGCATACACAGGCACCCGAGACACACAGCATACACAGGCACCCGAGACACACAGCATACACAGGCACCCGAGACACACAGCATACACAGGCACCCGAGACACAGACACCCGAGACACACCCGAGACACACAGACACCCAGCCTACATACAGACACCCAGCCTACATACAGACACCCAGCCTACATACAGACACCCAGCCTACATACAGACACCCAGCCTACATACAGACACCCAGCCTACATACAGACACCCAGCCTACATACAGACACCCAGCCTACAGACACCGAGACACACAGCCTACAGACACCGAGACACACAGCCTACAGACACCGAGACACACAGCCTACAGACACCGAGACACACAGCCTACAGACACCGAGACACACAGCCTACAGACACCGAGACACACAGCCTACAGACACCGAGACACACAGCCTACAGACACCGAGACACACAGCCTACAGACACCGAGACACACAGCCTACAGACACCGAGACACACAGCCTACAGACACCGAGACACACAGCCTACAGACACCGAGACACACAGCCTACAGACACCGAGACACACAGCCTACAGACACCGAGACACACAGCCTACAGACACCGAGACACACAGCCTACAGACACCGAGACACACAGCCTACAGACACCGAGACACACAGCCTACAGACACCGAGACACACAGCCTACAGACACCGAGACACCCAGCCTACAGACACCGAGACACCCAGCCTACAGACACCGAGACACCCAGCCTACAGACACCGAGACACACAGCCTACAGACACCGAGACACACAGCCTACAGACACCGAGACACACAGCCTACAGACACCGAGACACACAGCCTACAGACACCGAGACACCCAGCCTACAGACACCGAGACACCCAGCCTACAGACACCGAGACACACAGCCTACAGACACCGAGACACCCAGCCTACAGACACCGAGACACCCAGCCTACAGACACCGAGACACCCAGCCTACAGACACCGAGACACCCAGCCTACAGACACCGAGACACCCAGCCTACAGACACCGAGACACCCAGCCTACAGACACCGAGACACACAGCCTACAGACACCGAGACAACCAGCCTACAGACACCGAGACACACGGCCTACAGACACCGAGACACCCGGCCTACAGACACCGAGACACACAGCCTACAGACACCCAGCCTACAGACACCGAGACACCCAGCCTACAGACACCGAGACACCCAGCATACAGACACCGAGACACCCAGCATACAGACACCGAGACACCCAGCATACAGACACCGAGACACCCAGCATACAGACACCGAGACACCCAGCATACAGACACCGAGACACCCAGCATACAGACACCCAGCAGACAGACACCCAGCATACAGACACCCAGCATACAGACACCCAGCATACAGACACCCAGCATACAGACACAAGGCATACAGACACACAGCATACAGACACCCGAGACACACAGCATACAGACACCGAGACACACAGCATACACAGACACCCGAGACACACAGCATACACAGGCACCCAGACGCCACACAGCATACACAGGCACCCGAGACACACAGCATACACAGGCACCCGAGACACACAGCATACACAGGCACCCGAGACACACAGCATACACAGGCACCCGAGACACACAGCATACACAGGCACCCGAGACACACAGCATACACAGGCACCCGAGACACACAGCATACACAGGCACCCGAGACACACAGCATACACAGGCACCCGAGACACACAGCATACACAGGCACCCGAGACACACAGCATACACAGGCACCCGAGACACACAGCATACACAGGCACCCGAGACACACAGCATACACAGGCACCCGAGACACACAGCATACACAGGCACCCGAGACACACAGCATACACAGGCACCCGAGACACACAGCATACACAGGCACCCGAGACACACAGCATACACAGGCACCCGAGACACACAGCATACACAGGCACCCGAGACACACAGCATACACAGGCACCCGAGACACAGCATACACAGGCACCCGAGACACACAGCATACACAGGCACCGAGACACACAGCATACACAGGCACCCGAGACACACAGCATACACAGGCACCCGAGACACACAGCATACACAGGCACCCGAGACACACAGCATACACAGGCACCCGAGACACACAGCATACACAGGCACCCGAGACACACAGCATACACAGGCACCCGAGACACACAGCATACACAGACACCCGAGACACACACACACAGCACCACGAGACACACAGCATACACAGGCACCCGAGACACACAGCATACACAGGACACCCGAGACACACCAGCCTACAGACACCCGAGACACACCAGCCACACACCGAGACACACAGCCTCACAGACACGCCGAGACACACAGCCTACAGACACCGAGACACACAGCCTACAGACACCGAGACACACAGCCTACACCCGACACCGAGACACACAGCCTACAGACACCGAGACACACAGCCTACAGACACCGAGACACACAGCCTACAGACACCGAGACACACAGCCTACAGACACCGAGACACACAGCCTACAGACACCGAGACACACAGCCTACAGACACCGAGACACACAGCCTACAGACACCGAGACACACAGCCTACAGACACCGAGACACACAGCCTACAGACACCGAGACACACAGCCTACAGACACCGAGACACACAGCCTACAGACACCGAGACACACAGCCTACAGACACCGAGACACACAGCCTACAGACACCGAGACACACAGCCTACAGACACCGAGACACACAGCCTACAGACACCGAGACACCCAGCCTACAGACACCGAGACACCCAGCCTACAGACACCGAGACACCCAGCCTACAGACACCGAGACACCCAGCCTACAGACACCGAGACACCCAGCCTACAGACACCGAGACACCCAGCCTACAGACACCGAGACACCCAGCCCTACAGGACACCGAGACACCCAGCCTACAGACACCGAGACACCCAGCATACAGACACCGAGACACCCAGCATACAGACACCGAGACACCCAGCATACAGACACCGAGACACCCAGCATACAGACACCGAGACACCCAGCATACAGACACCGAGACACCCAGCCTACAGACACCGAGACACACAGCATACACAGCACACCGAGACACACAGCATACACAGGCACCCGAGACACACAGCATACACAGCACCCGAGACACACAGCATACACAGGCACCCGAGACACACAGCATACACAGGCACCCGAGACACACAGCATACACAGGCACCCGAGACACACAGCATACACAGACACCCGAGACACACAGCATACACAGGCACCCGAGACACACAGCATACACAGGCACCCGAGACACACAGCATACACAGGCACCCGAGACACACAGCATACACAGGCACCCGAGACACACAGCATACACAGGCACCCGAGACACACAGCATAGCACGAGACACCCAGACACAGACACCCGAGACACACCCGAGGACACCGGAGACACACAGCCTACAGACACCGAGACACACAGCCTACAGACACCGAGACACACAGACCTACAGAACACACCGAGACACACAGCCTACAGACACCGAGCACACAGCCTACAGGCACCGAGACACACAGCCTACAGACACCGAGACACACAGCCTACAGACACCGAGACACACAGCCTACAGACACCGAGACACACAGCCTACAGACACCGAGACACACAGCCTACAGACACCGAGACACACAGCCTACAGACACCGAGACACACAGCCAACAGACACCGAGACACACAGCCTACAGACACCGAGACACACAGCCTACAGACACCGAGACACACAGCCTACAGACACCGAGACACCCAGCCTACAGACACCGAGACACCCAGCCTACAGACACCGAGACACCCAGCCTACAGACACCGAGACACCCAGCTACAGACACCGAGACACACAGCCTACAGACACCGAGACACCTACAGACACCGAGACACCCAGCCTACAGACACCGAGACACCCAGCCTACAGACACCGAGACACCCAGCCTACAGACACCGAGACACCCAGCCTACAGACACCGAGACACACAGCCTACAGACACCGAGACACCCAGCCTACAGACACCGAGACACACAGCCTACAGACACCCAGCCTACAGACACCGAGACACCCAGCATACAGACACCGAGACACCCAGCATACAGACACCGAGACACCCAGCATACAGACACCGAGACACCCAGCATACAGACACCCAGCATACAGACACCGAGACACCCAGCCTACAGACACCGAGACACACAGCATACACAGGCACCCGAGACACACAGCATACACAGGCACCCGAGACACACAGCATACACAGGCACCCGAGACACACAGCATACACAGGCACCCGAGACACACAGCATACACAGGCACCCGAGACACACAGCATACACAGGCACCCGAGACACACAGCATACACAGGCACCCGAGACACACAGCATACACAGGCACCCGAGACACACAGGCACCCGAGACACACAGCATACACAGGCACCCGAGACACACAGCATACACAGGCACCCGAGACACACAGCATACACAGGCACCCGAGACACACAGCATACACAGACACCCGAGACACAGACACCCGAGACACACCCGAGACATACAGACACACAGCCTACAGACACCGAGACACACAGCCTACAGACACCGAGACACACAGCCTACAGACACCGAGACACACAGCCTACAGACACCGAGACACACAGCCTACAGACACCGAGACACACAGCCTACAGACACCGAGACACACAGCCTACAGACACCGAGACACACAGCCTACAGACACCGAGACACACAGCCTACAGACACCGAGACACACAGCCTACAGACACCGAGACACACAGCCTACAGACACCGAGACACACAGCCTACAGACACCGAGACACACAGCCTACAGACACCGAGACACACAGCCTACAGACACCGAGACACACAGCCTACAGACACCGAGACACACAGCCTACAGACACCGAGACACACAGCCTACAGACACCGAGACACACAGCCTACAGACACCGAGACACACAGCCTACAGACACCGAGACACACAGCCTACAGACACCGAGACACACAGCCTACAGACACCGAGACACACAGCCTACAGACACCGAGACACCCAGCCTACAGACACCGAGACACCCAGCCTACAGACACCGAGACACCCAGCCTACAGACACCGAGACACCCAGCCTACAGACACCGAGACACCCAGCCTACAGACACCGAGACACCCAGCATACAGACACCGAGACACCCAGCATACAGACACCGAGACACCCAGCCTACAGACACCGAGACACCCAGCCTACAGACACCGAGACACCCAGCCTACAGACACCGAGACACCCAGCCTACAGACACCGAGACACCCAGCCTACAGACACCGAGACACCCAGCATACAGACACCGAGACACCCAGCATACAGACACCGAGACACCCAGCATACAGACACCCAGCATACAGACACCGAGACACACAGCATACAGACACCGAGACACACAGCATACAGACACCAAGACACACGGATTTTACTAGTCAGTGAAAAGTAGCAGCGCTTGACGCTTTTTTCACTTTTTTTTTTTTTAAACATGAAAAGGCAAAGATGATAGGATTTCGTCACAGGCTACTTTTATGCCTATATAAACAAAATTGTACAATATATAAATGTCACCCATGTGATTTTCAGAATTAGGAACCTGTGTGGGAGCTCAAAGAAGAAGAGTCACACTCAGCACAAAGATTAAGCCCAAACTCAAGCCAAAATGTTTTTTTTTGTTTTGGGTAGAGTGGAAAAAAGACCTTTAAAAATGGGGAGAGCTGTCCAATGGGAACAGAGATTAGTTAAGTCAGATTTAGATTTCTTTATGGCGTGTCAAAAAAAAAAAATAATAATAATAGCAATAAAACCCAAGGGACATGCAAAATCTTCCCTATTGTGTGCAAATGGTAAACATATTTGGCTGAAGTCAAGATTTAATGCTTTGAAAAAAGAAGGGAGAAAACTGCAAACAAAATACCTAGCATGTTACATATTGAATTGCCATTGGAGCTCAATGCTTACCACTGATATTAAGGTCATAATCGCCAGCAGTAATCACATTTGGTACCAAACTTTCAGCAGGTTGGCTGGATGAGACAACATCATTGAGAAGTTTGCGGATCCCTGCTTGTAAAGGTGCTTGAGTAACGATGTTGTTGACAGTAATTTTTAGGTTTTTTATGACATGAAGCTGATTGTTGGGATCCCGCATATGAACTGAAAAAGAAAAATAGCCCTTTAATATTTTACACAGCATTGAAAAGTACAGGAGTAGAATCACATTTACTATACAGTGGAAGTAATCCAAAACCATGGGGATAACACAGAAGAAACACTGGCTAATAAAGAGCAAAAAATACCCTCCAGTGGCAGGGGACTTTATAGGCACATCGGACAAAGATTCTCCAGAGACACATGTATAAAAAAAAAAAAAATGAATTTTATTAAAACACCAGGATAAATAATGTAATGTAATGTATGCACATGTTGGCCACACAGGAAATTGCTACTGAGAACCTTAAGTATGGATGTTTCATTGTATATTTAATCCATAGGTGGCTGTGTGGGCCCTTCTGTGATGCCCCCAGTGGCCTCCGGACCGCCTGCAGCGTTTGCGACTACAGTGGATATAAAAAGTCTACACACCCCTGCTAAAATGTCAGGTTTCTGTGGGGTAAAAAAAATTACAAAGATAAATAATTTCAGAACTTTTTCCACCTTTAAAGTGACCTATAAACTGTACCACTCAGTTGAACAACAAACTGAAATCTTTTAGGTGGAGGGAAGTACAAAGAAAAAAATAAAATAATATGGTTGCATAAGTGTGCACACCCTTAAAATACTTTGTTGAATCACCTTTTGATTTTATTACAGCACTCAGTCTTTTGGGGTATGAGTCTATCAGCATGGCACATCTTGACTTGGCAATATTTGCCCACTCTTCTTTGCAAAAACACTCCAAATCTGTCAGATTGAGAGGGCATCTCCTGTGCACAGTCCTCCTCAGATCACCCCACAGATTTTCAATCGGATTCAGGTCTGGGCTCTGGCTGGACCATTCCAAAACTTTAATCCTCTTCCGGTGAAGCCATTCCTATGTTGATTTGGATGTATGCTTTGCGTTGTTGTCATGCTGAAAAATGAAGTTCCTCTTCATGTTCAGCTTTCTAGCAGAAGCCTGAAGGTTTTGTGCCAATATTGACTGGTATTGGGAACTGTTCATAATTCCCTCTACCGTGACCAAGGCCCCTGTTCCAGATGAAGAAGAACATCCCCAAAGCCTGATGCTGCCACCACCATGCTTCACAGTGGGTATGTTGTTTTTTTGGTGATGTGCAGGGTTGTTTTGCACCAATCATTTCTTTCGGAATTATGGTCAAAAAGTTCAACTTTGGGTTCATCAGACCATAACACATTTTCCTACATGCTTTTGGGAGACTTCAAAATTTAGCCGAGCTTGGATGGTTTTATTCGTAAGAAAAGGCTTCCGTCTTGCCAATCTACCCCATAGCCCAGACATATGAAGAATACGGGAGATTGTTGTCACATGTACCACTCAGCCAGTACTTGCCAGAATTTTCCTGCAGCTCCTTTAATGTTGCTGTAGGCCTCTTGGCAGCCTCCCTGACCAGTTTTCTTCCCATCAATTTTGGAGGGACGTCCAGTTCTTGGTAATGTCACTGTTGTGCCATATTTTCTCCACTTGATGA